>RJWT010020031.1:0-18136 GCA_004365215.1 Cuniculus paca | reverse complement strand
TCAGCCTCAGTTCCCTCTCTTGAAACTTGAATAATAATGGCTATTTCAGGGAATAAGTGGCAGTATAATATGAGATGATATACCCAAAAAGCCAAGCACATAATAGATAACTCAGCATACAGTTTCCTTTGCCCAGATGCTGGGTCTGCTTGGTTTTTATATTTTATTTTTATAGTTTTTGTTACATCTGAGGCAGAAAATAAATCTTGATTAATTAAAGTAAATAGAATTTGTTTTTTCTGTTTAAGCATTCCAAAGCATTGAAATCAAATAACCATAAAGATAATAATACTAATAAAACAATAGCAAGATCTAATGTACAAAGGCTTATTCTTTGCATGCATTACCTTACAGTATCTTCATAAAGACTGTAGAGGGAAAGACAACTGTTCCCACTTTGTAGATGAGGAAATTGAGGCTACATAGCTGGTAGTGATGAAATAAGATTTCAAGCATAACCATACTGCTTAGTCATCATTTAGACAGTGATTTTTGGCTATGACTGCACAAAAGTATGACCAGGAGAGCTTTTAAAAATGTCAATACCCATTCTAAATAGGTATGGATCACCTTGACCATCCCAGTCCTCTATAGGAAGAGTCACTGATCCTTAAGAATGCTCGCTTGCTACATGACTCACTTCCCTATTTGTTCCTGATTTGGTCAATTTTACCTGAATGATTAATCTTATTGGTTGACCATAGTTCTGTCCCACCTCATGCCCATCTTGGACCCATCTCACCTCATGGCTTTACCCTATAAAATTTGCTCGAAAAGCCAGAGTCTTTGGCAACCCACTCGGGACCCCTTCTGTCTCTTTCTCAGACAGAAGTTTTCTTTCTCTCAATAAATATATCCTGCTCATAAATATATAGATATATATGCCAATACCTAGACCCCAGCCTCAGATTTTGACTCAATTAGTTTTAAGTGGGGCCCAAATTTGCTTTTAGAAGTCACAGATGATTACATGTGCTGCCAGGGATGAGAACTCCTGACTACGGGCAAGGCTGGAGTGCAAGTAGAGTTTTGCATCTTAAGTAGCTCATGCATTCCCATTTCATCTTGCCCAGCATAAGTAACAACCCAAAATTCAATCTGGACACAGAGCATCTCAACTTCATGAAATTCCCCAAATAAGATAATTCTATTAATTGTCTCAGGAAATCTGAGTGCCTGCAACAGGTATGACTGATATACTCTGGTTCCCAATTGCAAAGCTTGAATGATTCAGTTGCATAATCAACTATACTTTCACTCAACAGCCACTCTGAGCCCTTGCTAGGAGTGTGACTTCAGGCTGATTGCTCTGAAATTAGATATAAGGAAGACAAAGGAAGCAGTACAGGACTGCAAGGTGCTCACAGTCCATTGAAGAAGGAAGAAATGTATGCAAAGCTCTAGGGTCTGATATGGTTAGCGTTGGAAAGGTATGAAGTGTTTGTGAAACCCGTAAAGTAACTAAAAACATTTCCTTCCATACTTATCTCCTGACATTGTTTCTCTCATCTTTACCATTGCCTACAGCGAGTTTATAGTCACTGGGGCCTCTGAGCATAGGGGTCTCAGATCCTCTACAGAACTGCAGTACGGACTGTGGACCTATCTGAGTCTCCCTCCAAGATCTCACCTTGGAGGAGTGCTAGAGCACCCAGTGGGAGAGATTTCACCTACTTCAGAGGAAAGAGAGGCAGGAAGGGAAATAAATTTCTAGAGTCCTTGAGACATATGATATAACTCAAAGAAGTCACTGTCCTCCGGACCTGGGGAATTTCAGCTAAATGGAGAAGTTCAGAGTTGAGTTTTGTAACCCAAGTCCGGAATGTACTGTCATTACGCAAAAAGGCAGACATGAATGAACAGGAAAGCCACTGCAGAATAAGAGTACAGAGGCTTCTCCCATTGATTTATGCTGCAACCCCCGCAGGCTTCAAGAAGCCAGTGTGGCTTGGGGAAGAGATAAAACCAAGAGCAGGAAGCAGAACAAGCAGAAAAAAAGCCAAGTGTTGAGAGAAAAGCAGGAGCCAAAGAATTTTGCCAAGAGTTTGGACTACAATGTCCAAAACTCATTTGATCATCATCATCTCTGTCAGATCTGAATGGAGCAATCCAAGCACAGGAGACAGCGGGAACTTGGCTGAGCTCCCTCCCAGGGTGGATGAAAGAGTGCCAAGCTATTTTTGCCATCAGGGATATGAGCTTCATCAGTATCACTGCTGCCCCATCTGGGGGTGTAGCTCAGTGGTAGAGCGCGTGCTTCGCATGCACGAGGCCCTGGGTTCAATCCCCAGCACCTCCATGTCTTTCTTACTGTTTTAACTCGATAGCATTGACTTCTCTCAGTCAGGCTGCTTTAGTACAACAAAGTCAGGATCCAACTGTAGTAAAAGAAATTGAATTGAACTGAATGCTAAGTTGGAAACATTTCACCAACTGTGAATAAGTTGTTCTCTTTGGGTGGTATGACTAAATATTATGGCTGTGTTAAGCCTCCAGAATGGGAGGAATCAAGGTCCCTGAAATGGACATGAATTAATTCTAAACATTACATTGTGAAAGGAAAATAAAATGACCAACAGAAACAATGATCTTTGTCTGACTTAGAACCTGAAACTGGAAACTGGGTGTATCTGGCATATCTGACCTGAGCCCAGAGAGGAAGGACTATCTCTTCCTTGCACATTCTAGACTTAGCACTTTGTGAATTGCACTGTTTAGATGCATGCACAAGAAAGACTAAAATGTTCGAAAGCCTGCTAGTTTTCTTGTTATATTTTTTGATGATACTGGTGTGTCTTTGAGCTCCATCACATGCAACTGTTTTTCAGATCCATATAATATTCATGTAGGATACATTCAGGTCCCCAGAAAGGCTTGAGAAGGGTCAGGTCACAATTGGTCTATAGTAGAGAAGCCAGACCTAGGTTTCTGATCCCTGATTTCACATGCCAGTGCCCTTTTCATTTTTATGATTCTTTTGTTTTTGCAAGGTGGGCTTGTTAGTTGTAGAATCCATGCCTTGATTTCTGCTGTGGTCAGTATAAGAAGTGCTGAGTGGGCCAACAATTGAATTAGGAAATTCTGCTATGTAGATCATTTGCTTCTGATGTTCCATGCTTTCTTGCCCAAGGAACCCTATTTCTGGTCATTGGTGGTTTGGAATGAGTAAAATCATTTTTGTGTAGGCTGCCTGAGTAGCCATGCTAGTGTAAATGCAAAAGTAGCTCTGTGCTATACTGTGAATTTGGTTACTCTCCAGGCAATCTAGACCACTGGACTAACATAGGATTAGAACTGGTAGACTTTTGCCTGAATCTCAATCCTGCTGCTTCAAAGTCATGGGACCTTGGACAAGTCATATACCCTCCCAAAATCTTGCTTGTCTTAACTATAAAATCTAGGTAAAACTTTTAAAGCTAGTGTGCTGGAAAGAGCTATATATGCTTTTGACCGAGATCCATATGTGAAGACATCTAATGCAGACACTAAAGTCGGTCATCATCCAGAATTAGAATCCTGACCAAGTTTGGTCAAGTTCTACAATGTCTTTAGGGTCTACTTTCTTTGTGTCTAAAGTAGGGGTAATAATACATGTTCAAAATCACAAACTTAAAGTCTTTATATTGGAATGTGTTTAGGAGTGCAGACTTTTCAAACTTTTATAAAGGGAAGAGTGCATTTTACCTCATGTATAAACCCTCAGAAAGTTCTGGGGTAATGCCCTATAATCAAACACATTATTTCTGCATCAAAAATTGAGATTAAAAAGAAACATGATATATGACTTCATGGTAGGTTATGTTAAATTTGGCTACCACAGGAGTCTTGGCACCAATTTTGCCAAAAATTTCCCATTTTGGATTAAGGTATTATAAATAAAGAATTGTGGACTTTGGTACCTGCCATTTAGGATGGTCATGAGGATAAAATATATCCATGTGTACAAAAACCTTAGACCAGAGATGGCGAACCTTTTAGAGATGAGTGCCCACACTGCAACCCAAAACCCACTTATTTATGACAAAGTGCCAACACTGCAATTAAACCTGAATACTAAGGTTTTGGTTTAAAAAAACAAAATATAAAACAAAACAAAAACCATTCAGACATTAACATCTTTTGTCCTAAAACTAAAACAACACTCATGCCATAGGTTCACCCCCACTGACTTAAACCAACGCCTGGCCTACAATGAACACTGAGTAAATAGTAGCTATTATTAGTTTTATTACCCTAAAGACCAAGATCAAGAGAGAATGAGGCTTCATAGTTCCTCACTGGCATTTCTCAGATTTCTATTAATTAATGAACTAATAGATTTGCTAGAGAGCTAATATCCTATTTGTTTACCTGCTGAGAAAATACATTTCTAGGTCTAGGCTACAGTCAACAGTTAAAGGGACACTGTTATACATTGGGGACACAGAAGTGCATGTCTGAGAAAGACAGGAGAGAGAGACATTTCAGAAATGGTGTTTTATGTACCACAGCAAAATGCAAAATACTAATAACTTGCAAATATGAAGTATTTTAATTTTCTTCTCCTGTATTTTCTAAATTTTATCATTTGAGCTCAAATTACTTTTAGAATGAGAAAAAATGTGCATAATTTTTAAAATTCTCTCCGATCTCTCCCTTCTTGGAGAACTGGTGCCCAGATATAGGCTATCACTTATAAGACAACCATCAAAAGAGAAATTTTTATTGATTGCCTACTATACACCAGACACTGCTGCCAGTGCTAAGAAACAAAAGAAAAAAACAAGAGAAAAATTATATAAATATCTTCAGCAAATCAACTACCCATTTGTCCAACAATTTATCATTCACACTAAGCTTCAACACAGATTCAAATACCAATTGGTATTTCTCTATAGGTCTAGGAGAATATATATTTTGATAAGCATTTTAAGAATGAAGAATGCTGACCATGGTCACTCAGTATATTAAGGAAAGAGTTGGGCTCAAACTTCTGAATTATGTGAGTGGTATAACAAGATGAAAGCACTATTCATAAGGATTTGAGCATCAGTGACACTTCAATAAGGTAATATAGTCAGTCCTCCATAGCTATGGGTCTGTAAACATGAATTCAACCAACTGTGAATTGAAAAATATTCAGGGAATAAAACACATCTGTTCTGAACATATACAGACTTTTCTTAACATTATTCTCTAAACAGTATTGTTTTAGAACTATTTATATAACATATGCGTGGTATTAGGTATTACAAGTAATCTAGAGATGACTTAAACTATATGGAAGGAAGTCCATAAGTCATATGCAAATACTATACCATTTTATATGAGGGACTTGAGCATCAGCAGAACTTAGTACCCACAGGGTGTCCTGGAGCAATCCCTGTGGTTATCAGTTACAACTATATTAGGAAATCATGTCAAAGATAACTGTAACCAACTTTAAGTAAAATTTTCACTATAGTAACAAATGGGAGTGGAGGCGTAAATTGGAGTCGGGGGTACCAAATGAGATGTTTCAAGAGAGCCCTCAAAATAGTCCAATTTTCTAAATCTGGTCATTGGCAAATCTAAGGAAGAAAGGTTTCAACCAAAGACAGATGTCTGGAAGAGAGTACTGGAAACAGAAAGAAGGAAAAGGATATGGTCTTTATATAAGCAGCATAATCAAAGGGGCCGAGCTGTGCAATAGGCACTATCTCAGGTTAGGGACATCAATAAGAACAAAGTCTCTTTGTTCAGATTCTACACTCATAGGTGACCTCTAGGTTATTTTTGACTTTCCAAAGAAGCAAGGTACAGGTTGATATGATCCTAGCAACAACCTTAACTGCCTGAATTTTTTGTTGCTGGTTGTTTTGAGTTTGCTTCTTGTGACATTTGTTGGAAGTTGGTCCTTAAGTAGCTGATTAACATTAACAGCACTGACACAAACTTGGGAACCAACAAAGTAAAAGATCAGTCCATGAATCAAGCAAAGATTTATTTTAGATCCTGCCCACCTTCTTTGAGACATCTCCATGCTCTGACCACCCAGCAGCCAAGTCAGTGGCTCCATCTGTTTCTTCAAAAGACCTCTTCTAATCTCATGCAGCTTTTTCTGGGCAAAAGGGGCTGAGTCTGCCCACCCTTGTTAAAAGGAAGGGAATCATTCAGCATTTTGTTCTGCATTCTTCTACCCCAGATAACCCTCTCTAATTCGAGGTTGGCTGAAAATCTGGAAATCCTTATTCTTATCAGGAGAATTTCCACTGCTAAAGGGGAGGGTGAAGCAGGCCACATCCTGTGTTCCCTGAGAGTCTCAAAGAGTCAGTTGCAATGCTTTGGACTCAAGCAAAATAAGGAACTTTCTTAAGTGGATTCCAAATACAGACTTAGACAACAAACACACTATAATTTTTCCTGTTCCTTCCTCCTTTGCTTGCACAAGTCCTATTGCCGTAGGCTCCACAGTGGATAAATTTTCCATTCCAAGTTCTTCCCATTGACTAGCAAAACGCATTGCCTGGCTCCTGGCTTGAAAGTCTTTGGAGTCTCAGGTGATCAAACTAATACTTGATAGACTTGGAGTCCTCTGTGTCTGAAGAGCACAGCCACGGGGACCTGGGAGATGCTTGCTTGTGTTTCAGAATGCGTAGAGATAGACTGCACTCAGGGGATTTGTTCATTTTAGCAAACTTGGCAGAACTTCCCTGCATGACCTAAATAGAATATCTTCCTCTACATAAAGCATGCATCAGGGTATTTCCTGATTTATTCATGAAAGGTTTGCTTTACAAAGGCCTCAGGAACTGTGCAGTCTCAAAATACATGATACATAGGCCTGGATACTAGAGTGGCATTTGTACAAATTTCTGTGATAGATGGACTGTGCAGTATGGCAGCAAAGTTGGGTCAATTTAAATATCCACTGCTGGGGGTTGCTCTTTTAGAAGAGAAAATGAGACCCAACCTGCAGATGGTTGGCAATAACATGGAGGAGTATTGTCTCTCTGCAATGAATAATTAATGAAGGAATGAAAAAAGACATGAATAAAAGTCATGGACACTAAGTGAGGTCACAGAACCTCTACCTGATAATCATCCATTAGTTCCTTCCTTCATTCCCAACTAGAGAATTAACATATCAACATGAGGGTGTACAGTCATGGATATAGATTGCCTCGTGAGGACAATAAGGTACAGTATTTGAAATCTGATCAGTCCAGGGGATTTCGGATTTTGCTGGTACCTTGGAGTTGGGAGTATCAATGTCTCACCTGAATAAGAGAGACACTGACTTCTGCTAATCACAAGCAGGCTTTTTCAGGTGAGTCCACTGTACTCTCTCTTATCATGGATTTATCTAATGCTTCAATATTTTCATGCTAGGGTATTTTTAACATCACAGCAGATGGACCTTGGTTGTTTGCAAAGAAGTTTTATTTTAGAGCTTGTGAAGAGATTGGGGTTAATGTACAATAAAATGAAAGTGACATTTGTAAAGATGGTGCGAGCAGAATGCCAGGATCCATTACCCTGATAACCCCACCAACAGACCTGCAGCCTCTATTGGCAAAATGCTGCTCAAATCTCATCAGCATTACTTGGAGGACACATCACCACTTTGTGGCAAATTTCCAGGGGTTTTCACACACCGAGCAAGTTGTTCTAACTAGGACAAGGAGACAATGTTTTACAAACTTTGCTTTGGGGCCTAGAACTTTGGAGAGATCCAGACCTGGTATCTTCTCTTCATTTCAGAATTATGGATAGTCATGGTGGTGGGGGGGGGTGGTAATGAGAAAGGAATTCTAGGTGCAGTCTGTTGGGTTTAATATCCCAGGGCCAATGGGTGGTCTGACCGAGGCAGAGAGTACAATGAATGTGAGCTAAACCATATGGGGCTGTTTCTCTTTGAAGGTAGATAAGTATCATGGGTCAGTTTGGATCTCTGATAGGAAAATTAAAAAAGGCTCTCTGGGAAGGATCTTTCAAGAAAGCAAATCAGCTTGGGGGCTGGTATTTAAATGAATTAACTGTGGTGGTTTCCCATGACCCAGAGGGTCCAGTCCAAATCCTTAGTGCAGCATCTAGTTCATCATCTGGCCCTGGACTAACCTTGGGTCTTTCCATTGTCCCCAAACCATGTAAGTTCAGACCGCTTCCAAACTGTCCTTTTTTCCCAACAGCAATGTCAGCCAACATTTATCCAGGCCTATCAAATGCCAAGAACCAGGCTAAGGGTTTTACACATTGCATCATTTAATTTTCAGAGCAAGCTCTGAGGTAGACACCATTATGGTCCTCAGTTGCAGATGAGAAGCAAAAGTGTGGTGGTTGTAAAACTGTGCCATAAAGCTATTAAAAGGCTGAGATTTGAGGGCAGTGTGACTCCATGGGCAGCCCTTAACCATGTCAGCTGCCTTGCCTCTTTTTCTGTATAATAAATACCCAACACCTGTGCACATTACTTTACTGAATAGGATTTTCTTTTTCTGTTGTTTATCAGATTTAAAGACCTTCTTTTATGTTCACCAAGACTTTCAGGGTCAAACATCCCCTTCTCTGGATGTCATGTCTGGCACCTTCAGGCACAGTGAGTAGCTTTCTCCTTAGACCTCCTGCTCCAATTGTACAAATCCACCATACACACTGTATTGCAAAACAACAACCTCCTCTTCTTCATTCCTTTTGAGCTTGGCTTTATAAACTCCCTGAGTCAGAAGCGAGTGGGGAACAGCCCTGTGGCATTTCAGGAGCAGCTTTCCAGACAGGTCTAGACGAGTGCCTGGCTGCCACATTCCTGCCTTTATCGTTAACCGCACGCACCCCACAGTGACTTCCTTCAACATGTGAGGCAGCGCCTGCCTGTCTGATAACCTGGCTTCCTTCTGGAAAGGATTTCCTTTGGCCTGGGTACATACCTGGCCTTGCAAGAGTTAACCATGAGGCAGCCCAGATCAGTGGAACATGAGGTTTCCATTACCGTGGTATGTGGACAAGTGGCACGAGCATGGATTACGTGGTAATAAAAACACACTGCACAGAATTTATGTTAGAGCCCTCACTTCTCCTTCCCAGCTCAGAAAAACTAGGTCCTTGCTGCTCTGGAGCTAGACTGTAGCAAAAGTTGGAATTTGACTTTTCTCCTAACTTGCTTTAATTCTGGTGCATGTGCTCATCTTGTCCCAAAACCACACAGATGGAAAGAAAGAGTGCCAGAGGAATTCATTCCTTCTCCTGGGATGAGTCCTTAGAGAATCAGTTAGAATATAGAGAAGTAAGGTGTGAAAGAGACAGAAAAAGGGTCATGGAAAGAGGAATGTGGAAAAAGGGAGGGCGAGTAAGAAAGAAAAGGTGCACACTCAGGAGAGGACAGTCAAGGACACTGGAGTTTCTGAAACCATCTTTTCTGGAAGGAAATGGATTCACACATACTGAGAATTCACTGTGTAGTAGGCAATGTGCTGAACTCATTATTCATTATTTCTCAGAGGTTTGGACACTTTCAGTAATTTATCAGCATCCTATAGGTAATAAGAGCAGTAAGTTTCCAAACAAGTTCTGTGTAGGTCAAAATATTTTTGCCTCTCTTTTTCAGTTATGGAATCACCCAGTCATATAAAAAGTGAGATTAGCTTCTTATTTTCAGTTGCAGGTAAGCAGAAGTTTTTTAATTGTTTCCTTTTCTTAGAGACAAAAGATGGAAAGGACCAAGGGTTAGGATACAACACCCCAGGGATTTCTCAGAAGCTCTCCCCATGATCCATGGCTGTAGTTACGTGGATTATATGGATAGTCTTCTGAGAAAAAGGTATTCTGAGGTTCAGAAACGCTTTTTCAGAGCCCAGTTATTTCCTAAATTCCTACTGTGTTGGGTCCCATTATGTTGACAATGAAGACAAGATCAATGTGACAGTGTCTTCTTTGCAGAGTCCACAGACTAGCAAAAATGTCTAAACGACATGATGGTGGTGTGTATAAAGTTGCGTTTATTCCTTAGGGAGAGATCCGCTTAAGAAGCTTAAGGGGAAGGTCAGGTGGAGAAGCAGGGTCAAGGCAAAGCAAGGAAGCTATGCCCAAGGCCACAGAGAGAGCGAAGCCATGTTGGAAAATAGAAAGCAGTTAACTGTGGGCAAATAGAGGCTCTCCATTCCATCTACTCATAAGAATCATACAGGGGAGATTTAAAACACACAAATCCCTGAGGCTCACTCCCCAAAGTCTCTGGAAGTATAATCTGAGTAGCAATGTATTTTTTAAAAAGCTTTCCAGGTGAGGTTAAGAACCAGGATATATCTGGGCTACAATGAGAGATGAGTCTAGAGCCTTAGGAAGAAGACAAAGATGAAAGACTTTGGATGCCATTCTAAGCAGTTTGTACTTCCCCTGTGGGCACACAAAGATTTTAAACAGGGAACTGACCTTACTTACAGGAAATGAGTCAGCAGAATGGAGAAGCTTGGGGAGGCTGTGCCTCAGGGGAGATTTTGGCTGCCTCTTCTGGAGCCTGACCACCTGTGCTGATGAAGGCTAGACTGATTTAACTCTTACTTTGGTGACACAGCTAGAGGCTTTGGGTCACACAGGAGAAACCAGTCAGTGGTCTAGCAGTCAGGAGACCCTAGTTCTCATTCACCTGCTGGTAATAACATGACCTTGGCCAGATCATGCCTCTCTGGTCCTCAGCAACTCTACCCCAAACAATCAGGACATTAAATAAATCTGTGCTTCTCTATGAAGTTCACAGGGCTTGATTCCTATGATTTGTTCTTAACCCAAAATGTTTTGTTTTTGCACTTAAATAGCAATAACAGAACTTTCTGTAAATGAAACAAATATAGGTTAGGAGAAATTGGGGAAGGATGAGCCAGGGATTTCAAATGGTTAGTGCTTTCTTGTTTACTTTGGTCTTTGACCAGTTATTCATTATTTTCCTCATATATTCAAACCATTAGGACAATCCTCCATCCCTCTGATTCTCCAGCCTCATCTCCTAAAAGGAATAAAAGTGCCCTGAACCTCAATCACATGGAATTGTTCCCTCTTTACAAGGATGACCAAGTCGGTCAAACTTATAGGTCTCAACCTATACAGTTCCTGTGTTGAAAATGCTTTTGCCTTGCCTTCTTTACCTGGGAATCTTTTACTCATTGATAGCTCCAGCTAAAAGGTCATCGCATTTATTTATTGAGGATCTAGCCTGTGTTCCAGGAAAAATGCCAGATGCTTAGAGGATGAATAAAACAGGACCTTTTAGTAATGATTCTGGACTCTGTACTCCTCTGCACTTTCTCCTAACTTTGTCATTTTATGGTGATTACTCACATTTCTGGATGTTTCTCTAGATTACAAACTCTTAAGAGCCAGAATGTCTCTTATTTATATCTGTGTCTGTAGGACTGACCTCAGGACCTCATAGGGGACCATGTGCATAGTTTCTAAATGAATGAATGATCAATTTATTTGATAAATAATCAGTGCCTGAGTTTACCAAGTCAAGTGAGGACTGTTTCAACTCTGGGATTCTCACAGGCTATATATAACAAGGATGAGGTGCCTTAGGTCTCTTACTATGGACAAAAAGAATCTGGAAAAGAACTTCAGGGATCACTGATACCTTATAGATGAGAACAAGGACCAGCCAAGATAAAAGGGTGGTCTAGATGACCAAATGACCAGCAGCTGATCCACATCTTCTAACTGACAGCCAGAATAGGCAAGCACAACTGACTCTAAGCCTGCCATCCTAGCATCATGAACCCTCCACTCCATCTAACTCCACCCTTTCAAACAGCACAGACCCCTGGCGTCATCACCTTGGAATCTGACCACAGGTTTGGTTACTTTCTTCCCCTGTCTATTTGATATGGCCAGCCCCGAAGACAGTGCTGATGCAGCAGTCTTAAGGCCTGCACTGACAGAAATCAGGTGTCCTCGCTTCATAAAAGAAACATTAACCGACCTGATGGGAGCTGGAAGCAGAAGTGCTGACGAAGACATAACTCCCAAAGATTCTATGGGGCAAAGAGAAAGCTTCATTCTCTCCTGATTCAGAGGCATTATTCAGTTTGCTGACAAGACAGCAATGAATGAGAGAAGCCAGGGCAGAAGGCCACCAGGGGAAAAGTCTCAGCTGCTCAGCTGTGGGAATCAAGAGTGCAGGGAATGATAAGAAAGGCCACTGTCCCTCTAACCCCATCCCCACAGCACTGTCCCTTTGGCCTGTATCAAAGCACTCCCATTGGCTTCTCTACTGTCTTCAGGCTCTACTCAGTCACTACACTGCTCTCTTTAAAAGGTGTCCTTGATTAAGATCCTTCAGTGGCTCTTGTTGTTTGTATAAAATCCAAGTACCTCCAAAGGCATAAGAGACCTCCTTAACACCCCTTCCTGGCACTCAGAAGCGAGTTATGTTACCCCACAAGCGAGAACTCTGTTTTCACTTACTACAAGAATGAGAAAACTTCTGATAACAGACTCAGGAGACAGAGGGTGACTTGACGGCAGGAACAAGCCTTCTTCCTGGAAGATTATCTCTCCTGTCCTATACCTGGCTATACATGCACCACACTTCTCCATGAGAAAGTCAGGCCTCTGTAGCACATGATGACTGAGACACTATGCTCTGTATCTAGATCCATCTAAGGCACCATGAATTTAGAGATGAACGAAGCACAGTCCTTATCCTCAAGGAAGTCACAGTTCCTTGACGGAGGAAAATGAAATAGAAACAAATAATTATGTTGAGGCAGCCATTCCAGAAATCTGTTTGACGTACTCTGGGTGGGGCTGGGGGCCGAGAGACTCTGACTGTTAAGTGCAGGGATGGAGAACTCTTGAATTAGACCTTGGAGGTTGATTAGGTTTTCTTAGGAACAAAAATGGGAGCTGAAAGGGCTTTGTCTGTGTTATGCAGAATGTATGGAAAGCAAGGTATAATTAACGAGAGAACAGGGACAAAGCAAGAGAAGTCAGTTGACAGAGGATCTCACGTGGTGTTCTTCTCTTCTCTTTCTGTTCCTCCTCCTCCCCACTCCTGCTTTTTCATTGCTCTGTCTCCTCCCTGATGCTAACCACACTGTCTCTTATGTGCATGAGTAAAGTTTACAGGGAAGAAGGTAGAATGTGTAGAAACAGCTTCACACTTACATCATTGAAGATAAAGAAATTCAAAGGGTTTTCTTGCCCCGCTCATCATAGTCAGTGTAGATGTTTGTTATGGATTAAAAACTGGTGGTCAACTTAACACCGGCTGAATTAAATCGGTGTGGTGCTTAGTGTGGTTGGCCCACCTGAGGAAAGTTGCCAGCATAAAAAGAGATGTGGAGAGGAAGAGCAGTGGTGTTGTGGGTTCTCATAAGTGTTGTTGTTTGGAGCCATCAGTTCTCCTGAAGGAGATTGTTACGCTGGCTTCCCCAATATGGATTTGTCCATTATCATCGGAGGAGCTCGGGACCTTGTTGCTGAGAGTGGCTATGGTTCACTTTGGGGAGCTCTGGTCCTTATATAGAGCATCACTTCCTGGCTCCAGAGGGGAAGATGGTTACTATTTACTCTCCAGGAGAAGCTTGTCACACTGGCTTCCTGGCATGTACTCGACTGTTGTCATCGGAGGAGCGCAGAACCTCATTGTTTCTGAGGATGGCTGTGGTACTTCTCAGGGAGCTTTCCTGGTTCATGAGCATTGCTTTTTGGTTCCATTACAGATCTCTCAACCTAGAAGCACAGATCTTTCATCCCGCTGGCGTAAACTTTCTAGCTTCCACTGCTGGCCTTTGGGCCTTCCCAGCACAGGTCGGTCAAACAGACTTGCATGAGTCATTGTCATGGGCTCTAGGCCTCCAGCTGGACTTGTGGGAGGCACTGTCATGGGCTCTAGGTATTCAGCTGGACTCATATAGGACATTACTGTGGGATCTAGGCCATCAGCTGAATTTTTTTTAGGTCTGTGGTGTTGTGGACAGATTTCCTACACTTTCCTGTGTTTAACTCTGGGTGATCATCATAAATAATATAAATTCTGTGTTCTGATTGTAATTGTTCTCACTGCAACCCCTGACTACAACAATGCTGTAATAAAATACCTCAGAATGAGTGGCATAAATGACAGATACTTTCCTCATGATTCTGGAGGCTGGAATTACAAGATCAGGGTGGCAGCATGGTTGGCTCTGTAAAGGGTCCTTTTCCTCTTTTGCAGACTTCCTACTTAGTATCCTCCTTGTACCCTTACTCAATAGGAAGAGTGAGCTAGTTCTCTTACTTCTTAGAAAGGCACTAATCTCATTACCAGAGCTCCATCCTCATGACCTATAACCTTCCAAAGGCCTACCTGCAAATACCTTCAACTTGAAGGTTAGATTTTGGTGTATGAATTTGGGGCAGGGAAATAAAGAGTTCATAAAACTGCTTTGGTGTATATTGAACAAAGGGCTCAGTTTAGCTTGTTGAAATCATGTGTTCTGCTCTAAGACAATCTCCTAGTAACTTCTGTAAAGTGTGTGTCCCAGCAGGTCTGGGTAACATTGCTAGTGCAGTGCTCAAGGACAGCTGGTCTCTTCAATATCACATGATCAGAAAATGGCAGCAGTAGTTTATCAAGGGAATAAGGACTGCTCTTACCAGAATATGGAGGAAGATTTTAGATGGACAAAACTACTAATGCTCACTCTCCTCCTCTAGCAATACCTCTCTGAGGACATGGGGTTTCCTGACATTCCCTTTATCTAGTGGACAAGCACATGATATCTCCTCAATGAATGTTTATTGATGATTACTCTGACCTCTCTGAAAGAGGAAATTAATGATAGAGATTAAAGAAAATAATAATAAGCTGGCAAACTGGAAATTCAGACACTGCTTGGAGCAACTCATCCGGAAGAAATTTCTTGCTGCCCTTGGTAAGTCTGAGGAGGGAAGACCCTCAAAGGACATATGGAGTGTGTGCAGCTGCATTTGCACCAGGAAGCAGAGCTCAGCTGAAGAGCTGCAGTCAGCATCTGAGAAAGGAGGAGCCTGTCCTGGCTTTGAAGCTGTAGGGGATAATGGAGCCACAGTGTAAGCACAGGGCCTTTTATTGACAGGGTGAAAAGGAGCCAGCTGGGGTTTGTCTATAGTTGAGCTTCAGATTCTGTCCCATACTTATGAAAAATACCCTCTTTGTTCCTTTGCTGCAGGTGGCACCTGTCAGTACAGGACATGTAAATAGAATAAACAGCCCTGAGTTGCTTAAAAGATACCCCCTCCTCAAATGAGTCTCAAACAGCTCTCCAAGTTCATCTCTCTTGCTGTTTCTTTCTCAGAGAATTCAACTGAACAAGGAAGATGAAGGTGGCCACAGAACTCTGCTTTCCAATAACGTGCCACTTTGATTTTTGTTACGAGATGATAACTTTGCTACAGCTTTCCCTTCCATACAAATCTGTAAAAAATATAGAAAAATATGTATAATATGAAATCCAAAATGAGGTTCCAAACTAAGGAGTTAAAGCCCTCAGTGGGTTCAGGGGCAATGAAGAATCCTTTAAAAGCAGAATGTAAGTAGAATTGGTATACAAAGGGAAACGACACACAAGGCAAAGAATCAATTTGATTAAAAAGTTTACTTTAGAGGTAGATACTGGGGAGAGAGGAGTCCCCAGTGGCTGGTACCATGAGGAACACTAATCTAACTTCCATTCCCTTCCCAGAGACAAGCATCCCCTTTAGGCATGCTTGTCTCTAAGCAAAAGGAGTGTTGGCTTAGAAAAATAAGGCAGGACCACAGGTGGCTGGTAACATGCAAGAGGAAGGAGCACATCTATCCCAGAGCAGAAGCCCCACAAAGCTAACCAGACTCGGAGTCTACCACTTCCCAAACCTTACTGCCAATGGTGAGTGCGATCTGGGAGGCGGTTCCACTCCTCCAACAGACAGCGTGAAGAAGGCAGAGCTAAACAGGGAAATTCAGCTGCAAAAGTGGTCCCGTAATCCACTCCCACCAAATAATTTGACAAAAACAAACACTCTGAAAGAGAAACAACAAATTCAGAATTCATACCAGGTGTTCAGAGAAGTAAAAGTAAGTACAACTTGACTTTAAAATCAGAAAAATTAGGGCTGGGGATATAGCTCAGTGGCATAGCGCCTGCCTGGCAAGTGTGAGGTCCTGAGTTTGATTTTAATATCCTCCCCCGAAAAAAGAAAGAGAGAGAGAGAGCGAGAGAGAAAGAGAAAAATTAGTCAAGTGTGGTGCTATACACCTATAATCCCAGTACTGTGAAGGTAAATCAGGAAGATTGGTGTGAGTTTGAGGCCAGCCTGAACTACATTGTAATACCTTGTCTCAACAAACAAATTGAAAAGCCCAAAATGAGAAAAATTATAATCACATAGTAGAGACAACAAAATTTATATTGATAAAATATTAATTAGAGATAATGAAATTTTAAAATGCAGCCAATGAGTAAAAAGAAAAAATAGATTAGTTGAATGGTAGAATGGATTAAAGTGAGGAAGAAACTAGTAGATTGAAAAATTGACCCCAGGAATTCTCATAGAATATGACAAAAAGGAATCAAGAGATAAGAATAGTTAAAGAAAGGGTAAGAATTATAGAAAATAAGCTCTGTGTTCAGAAAAAAATAAAAGTTTAAGAAAATAGTAGTAGTTCTCACAACTAAAGAAAGACAAGACTCTACAGATTTAAAACGCTCAAAAATCAAACAGTGCTACACACAGAAATTTCAAAACCCTAATAGGAAAGGAAAATCAGGAAATCATCCAGAAAAAAGAATAGGAAATGCATCTACAAAAAAAAAAATCTACAAAGAAAAAAAATTGAGTTATCATCAGTTGTTGCTTTGGTTATAGGCAAAGTGAAAGAAAGTCCCAGGTGAAAATTACTTCAAGTCTAGAATTTTATGAACAAACAAAATTTCACTGGAGACTAAAGACAAAACAAAGATATTTACAGAGATCTAAGGATTCAGAAAATGTATAACCAAAGTTCTCTGAAAAAAATCACTATAATATACTTTACAAGAAGGAGAAAATTAAACCAGGAATTACAAGTGAGATGCATGAAGCAATGAGGAATATACGAAATAAGAATTAGTACTACCTACTGTTGATTGATTGATTGTTTTAAGATAGGTTGTAGATTTGGTATATGGATTGAGAAAGAGCAAAACACAATGATGGTCAAAAGATTTCAATGGCCATTGCCTCCAAAAAGATATATTAATTGCCAATATGCACATGAAAAGATGCTCAACAGCATCAGCCGTTAGAGAAGCCCAAGTCAAAACCACAATGAAGTATCACTTCATATGTCTCACAATAGCCATGAAATGTTGATGAAGCTGTGCAGGAATTGAGACCTTCATACGCTGTTGGTTGTAATGTGAAATAGTACAACCATTTTGAAAATAATTTGGTATTTCCTCAAAAGATTAAATGAAGTTACCACATGACTCAGCAATTCCACTCCCGGGTACAAAGGTAAATATACATATATATACACACGGAGATCTGAATGTTCAAAGCAACATTATTCATATTGACCAAAAAGTGGGAACAATTCAAATGTCCATCAATTGATGAATGGATAAAATTCAATTCCATTAAATATATTTCAGTGATGAAAAGGAATAGAATATTGATACATGATATGTGGATGATTCTCAAAAACAGTATGCTATGTGAAATCAGCCCATCACAAATGACCTCATATTATATAGTTCCACTACTATGAAATCTCCAAATTAGCAAATCTACAGCAAGAGGGTAGATTAGTGGTTTCTTAGGGCTGGAGGAGGAAAGGAGAGTTAGAATGGTGGGAGGTGATACAGAGTGACAGTTATTAGATACAAAGTTTCTTTTTGTGGTGATTAAAAAATGTTCTAAAGTTAGATTATTGTAATAGTTGCATAACATTAAATCTAAAACCATTAAATTTTATGGATTAAATGGGTAAAATTTATGATGTATAAATAATCTATCAATAAAGCTATTGACTTGTGATGATAACCACTAGAAGACATAAGGTATGTTTCCACCAAAAGTAGAGTGAAAATATTTGGTTAGAAAAAGTTGAAAAACATACAGTAAACAATTGTATTAATATTGTAAAGATTAAAAGTAAAAATAATTGAAAGAAATAAATTATGTATACTTCTTACTGATAAATACA
>RJWT010020030.1:0-18142 GCA_004365215.1 Cuniculus paca | reverse complement strand
CTGATGTTGTTGGGTGGAAAACTCTGTAGACGTCTACCAGGTCCATTTGTTCACAGGTTTGATTCAGTTCTGTTATTTCTTTGCTGATTTTCTGTCTAGTTGATCTGTCTCTTTAAGTCAAGGGTGTGTTAAGGTCTCCTGTTATAATTGTGTTATTGCTTATTTGATTTTTCATTTCTATTAATATTTGTTTTATATAGTTGGGTGCTCTGATATTTGGTGCATATATATTTAAGATTATTATTTCTTCCTCTTGGAGTTATCCCCTAACCTGTCCTATCCTTTTTCCATTCTCTCCATGGGAAAATGATTGACTAACATGGTTAGAAATATTAGCATATGATATTGATCTGGCTGTATGTGTTAGGGTAGAGAAACTTCCTTGGAGTATATTTTGCCTATTATCCTCCTAAGGTGCTTTGCTACTACTGTTTTTTCTGTGTCTCTGTGTGTCTCTTTGTTTCTTTCTTTCTTTCTCTCTTTCTCTTTTTGTCTCTGTTTCTACTCCCACTCTGTGTTCTCTCTCTTCTCTCTCTCTCTCTTCCACTCCTTTCTCTCTCTCTCTTGTCTTTTATATGTGTACTACTCTCCTTCTGCATCCTTCTGTGTACATGTGTCTGTTTCTGATCTCTCTCTTTACCAGGAAGTTCTCAGTGGAGTATCATCATTTTTTTGGTTCTCCTCCAAGTCTCCCTGTGATAGGCTCTCTAGGAAAAGTTTTTCCTGTCACTCTCTGATTTTTTTTAGCTACTTACTTTTGGTATGGTTTATTTTTGTGTGTGTGGGGGTACGGGGAATCAAACTCAGGACCTCTGAAATGCCAGGCAGGCGCTTGTGCCCCTGAGTTAACTCCCCGGCCCCATTCTCTGATTCCTTAGGAAAAAAGAAAGGAAAATTCCGTTGTTCTCAGACCCTCTTGGTTTTCCAAATCATTTCTGAGAGAATTACGATAATTTAGACAATTCAGTTACTATTTGTTCCCTCTTGATATTTTGGTCTACTACAAATTGATCAGAGACTATCAAGCATGGATATGGTGTAAGTAGACCTTGTATTTCCCTCAGTTTCCTTTACTTCTTTTATATGATCATACCATCCTATAAAATATTTATCACTAAGTTCAGATGATTTTTAAAAGCAAGATATATATATATATATATATATATATATATATATATATTTAGACATTCTGGTTTTATTCCATTTGACACTATAAATGGTTTATAATATGCTCTGGCAGTGCTATTTAACAACAGAAAAGAGCATTTACACACCCGCAATTCACAAAGTGCTCATCAGCTTCAACCTGCTGAAATAATCAATTGCAGTGACTTCTGTAAAATGGTGTACATGGCTTTTTTTTTTTTCAGTTAGATAAGATGAAGTATAGCTCAGGACAGTGGTAAATAAACAAAATTTTAATATGTTGTATTGATAACTGAGAAATGAAGAAAGTGTAATTAGTTTCACAGAAACTGTGTACCACCTGTAGTAAGATTCATATGAATGCGCAAGACTCTTCTTGGGCGTGTTCTTCTGGGAGATGGCTCATCTCTGTGAGGACTGCAGTGAGCCAGAGAGAAGGTGAGAAGCTGCCAAACAGAAATGCAGCTGACAGGAGGACTGCAAAGTATGCAATCTCTGGAGAAGCACCCTAAAGAACTGGTGCTGGACAGTTCACTGACTGGATTTTTTGCTTTTGAATTAGTGACATGGCAAAATCCAATTTTATTCTTTCCTTATAAACCATACTTGAACTATTTTTATTCTATTTCTGCCCTAAGAGAAACCATTCCATGGACAGAAATTATTTGGAATTCTATTGTGTTCTAGACAAAAATTTGTGCCCCTAGAAACAGGGTCTTTTTTTAGCCACAGTTTCCTGACACTCAGAGTGATTATAAGGTTATTTGTTTTGGACTTCAGATTTCATGAAGTGAGGCTACTTATGGAACTAACTATTAAATTTTAGGCAGTACTTGGAAAGGAATATGAACTTGTAAGTGATTCTTGATTCTGGTTCTGTAACTATCAATAGTTAGCTTTGTGAGTTTGCACAAAACAAACCAAAATTATTTACCCACTATTAATTTTCTTATTTGTGCACCAAGACTTGTTAAAGCCTTTTTAGATTTGTAATTGCATAGTCCAAACACAAGCTTTGGTAAAGCAGAAGAAATTCTATTTTTGTTAATCAAATATTTCAGAGAGTCAAGAAAAGACGTCCTAAGAGAAGTGGACATGGATTTGGCTTTGAATGATGTGCTTTATTGGTTACAAGCCTTGACTTACAATATTTTCTCATTTACATGATTTATAAATATGTATAGAGTTTTGCTTTGTGTTATTGAATCCTTTGAAAGACTGTATTAGGACATAAATCAGATACATTAGTAAATGGTCAAACACTGATGGGAACTCTGGTTATATTTCAAGCCCATCCACAGCTTTTACTTCTGAATTACTAATGTTTCCTTGTAGATTGATATGGGTTTTTAAATATCAGTTACATTTTTATCATAGAATAAATGTATATACAAAAAATGATCAACAGAGTTGGAAAATAAGGATGGGCTTCAAATCAGAAAGTCCTACGTTCAAAGCCTAGATTTGCTAGTTTCCAGTTAGGAACTTCATAAATTACTTCTTTTCTTTTTGCTTCAGTTTCTTGCATATCTACTTCATAATGAGCTTTTTGTTAACTTGGATTTTATCTATGACTATTATCAAGTCAAACTGATTCCCACTGGTATTTTACTTTCATCTTTGAAATTATTTTATGTGTAGATAAATACACAAGTTCAAATGCACTGTATATGAAAGAGATTGAATTCCAGGATAATTTATGTGCAAAGGCACTGAGAGAAGAAAATAAAGGAAAGTAGGCAGAAAGGGAAATTTTACTCCATAAACTTCTCATCTCCTTGGGTTGATGGCAACTTTCAGATAATTACTATATTTGTGGCTCATACATTTTCAGAACTTATATATAGATCTGGGGATATAGCTCAGTGGCACACTGCCTACCTGGCAAAAGCAAGGTCCTGCGTTCGATTCCTGGTACAAAATAAAGTAAAAATTAAAAAAAGAACTTATGATGCATAAATGTCATGTTATTATTTATATCACCACTGTTAGAGACTGAATTTCATAACAAGAGAATTTGTGCCAAGTACGTAATACGTATTCAGTGACTGCAATACGTTGTTTTGATGAGGTAGAAAATAAATTTGGTTTTGTTGAATATTTTGTTTCCTAGTTGTTGCAGGAAATAGCCATGAGAAGTAAACCTGTAAGTCAACAATATCAAGGACTTGAGAGATTCTTTATTTCTGACACAAATGAAAGACACAACTTACTTCCTTCTCGTAGCTTACCATACAATTATTCCTCTAGTAGAACTCTACTTTCAGGTAAATTCAGACATTAAATCAGCTGACCTATGGATCAGTTTAACAACCTTTCAAGTTTTTTATTTTTATAAATGGTCTATTAACATCATAGTAATAAAATAATTTTTTTCCTGCCTAGCTAAAATCATTAATCATTAACCCTGTGTGTATTGCTGTATTTTTATATCTGAAGCTGCTTTCAGAATATGAGAAAACATTACAATAAAATTGGGGGAAGAATATTTTAGACTTTAGAAGTATAGCTGCTATCATTTTAAGAGAGTACCAACTTTTTGAATCAATTCGTTAAGAATTATGAGAATCTTTAAATTTCATCTTTTAAAAAATAAAGTCTTAGTATCTGTGAAATTCATCAGATATGATTGGAATTTTTTTTCTCTCAAATATTCCTTATTGTAGTAAAATACACATAATTCAACCTTTATCACCTTAATCACTTTTATCTATACAGTTCTGAGGTAGTAAATAACATTCATAATACTGTGCAATCATCATCACCATTCATCTTCAGAACTCTTCTGATCTTGTAGAACTCAACTTGGTACCCATTGAACAATAACATGGTTCCTTCTTCCCCCAATCGCTAGCAAGCACCATGCTGCTGTCTGGTCCCATTATTTTGGTATTATAAGTTATCGATAAGTGGAACCGTGCTGTACTTACTGTTTTGTGACTGGTTGATTTTAATCGGCATTGTCTTCCAGTAGTTTCATTCACATTATAGCATGTGTAAGAATTTTCTTTCTTCTTTAATACAAAATACAAAAACATGAGAATAGAATATTGAACCTCTGCCTTTGCAGCTTCTCCTTGATGGATCTAACCAAACCTCCTAGACTCTATGGGATAGAATTTGAAAGTTGCTGTTAAAATGGAAAGATGTTTAAAAAAATAAAAAATAGTTTATTCCTTTTAAAAGCAGGACAGTATTCAATTTTTATGGATTCACTATATTTTTCTTATTCATTAATTCTCAGTGAATACTTGGGTTGCTTTCACATTCAGTTATTGTGAATAATGCTGTTACGAACATGAGTTTAAACATATCCTGTTAATTCTTTTGAGCTTATACAGAGAACTCTAATAGCTAATTCATTTAGCAATTCATTTTTTAACTTTTTAACAATTCCCATATTGTTTCTCACAATCACTATGCCATTTTACATTCTAAATAATAGTGCACAAGTTTTTTTTCTGTTACTCTATACCCTTGACCACAGCTGTTATTTCCTGTTTTCTCTCCATTGAATGGTATATCAGAGTTTAAATTTTTTATTTCTCTAATGGTCAGTGTTGTTGAGCATCTTAGAATGTGCTTATTAGAAATTTGTGTACATTCTTTGGTATGATGTCTCTTCAAGGCCTCTGCTCAATTTTTAGTGAGGTTTGTTGTTCCCTCATACATGATCTAAAATTTTTTTCTCTCATTCTGTGAGTTGCTTTCTAGTTGTAATGTTAATATTATTTGATTGAGAATTAGGCTTTAACATGAAGTTCAATTTGTGATTTTCTATGTTGCTTCATTTCCCTTTTTTTAAATCTGTGAAGTCATTTCTAAATGCAATGTTCTGAAATATTTGTACTGTTTTTTCTTCTAAAGGTTTTATAGCTTTCAGGTCTTACAATACATGAAACCATTTTTCGTTAATTTTTATACATAGTATTAGGTGAAGTTCCACATTCATTCATTTCCTTATGCATACAAAATTTTGCAGCATCATTTATTGAAAAGTCTACCCTTTCTCCACTGACTAATCTAAGTACTCTTGTCAAAAATCATTTGATTAAGAGAGTAAATTTTAAGCGTTATCACATGCACACATAAAAGTACACGAGGTAAAAACATACGTTAGCTTGCTTTATCCATCACCAATACATAAAGATTTTAAAATGTTATGTTGTCCATAAACATATTCAATTTTTGTAACTAAACCAAAAGAATGAAATTTTTTACTGTGCGAGTAGGCTTATTTCTGGGACTTGTACTTCTTCCATTAGTCAGCACTATATTCTTTTGATAACTGTATCTTTGTTGTTGCTATAAGATCAAAAAGTATAGGACTCCTTCAACTTCTACAGGAAAGTTCTCACTATGATTCTTTTCAAGTTCTCTTTGATTCTTTATGGTGATTCACAGTCCATATTAGGATGACTTTTTCTATTTCTACAAAACATGCCATTGGGTTTCAATAGGGGTAGCACTGAATTTGTAAATTGTTTTGGGTTCTATTGGTATGTTAATACTAAGATCTTGCAGTCCATGAACCCATGCATGACCCCATATTTCCATTTATTTATGTCTTTTAAAAATTTTTTTGGCAGTTTTCTATTTTTTATTATTTATATCTATTAGATCCTTGGTTAATTCTTAAATATGTTACTCATTTTATGGTAATAGAAATGGAAAACTTTCCTTAATTTACATTTTGGAATGTTCATTTCTAGTATGAATAAATACAACTGATTTTTTTACCTAGTGACTTTCTATCCTGTTATTTTGCCGAGTTCACTTTATGGAATCATCAGGGGTTCCTCATATAAATTATATCATCCTTAAAGAGATGATTTTATGTGTTCCTTTTGGATTGGGCTTTTTATTTTTCCCTTTCGATTGCTTCCTTTCTTTTTTTTTTTTTTGCTAGAACTTCCAGCACTATTTTCTGTAGAAGTGGAGGAAGTACGTATCTTTCCTTGCTTAAACTCTCACAAGAAAGTTTTCAGTCATTTACCTTTGAGAATATTTTTGTGCCATTTCATATGAGACTTCTATTATGGGCGAGTGGTTTCCCTCTATATGTACTCGTTGAGAATTCCTATCATATTACATTTTGTTAGGTGCTTTTTCTGCATCATTCACTATTATCTATTTTTCTTTCTATTCAATTGCTATGGCATATTGCACTAATGGATTATTGTAGGTTAAGTCATTACTGCATTCCAGGAACAAATTTCACTTGGTCATGATGTAATTGTTACAATATACTGCTGATTTTCTTTGCTAATACTTTGTTGAGGAGTTCTTCACTACTTTTATAAAGTATTCATCTAAAATTTTCTGGTGTATTTTGTTTGACTTTGATATCATGGGAATGCTGGCATTGTGGAATGAGTTACAAAGTGTTCTCCATTTTTTTGAAGAAGTTTGAGAAGGACTGATTTTATTTCATCCTTTAAAGGTTGACAGACCTAGCCAGGCGTGGTGGCTCACGCCTGTAATCCCAGCACTCGGGAGGCTGAGACAGGCGGATTGTTGTGAGTTCGAGACCAGCCTGGGCTACAAAGTGAGCTCAAGGCCAGCCTGAACGGCATAGTGAGACACTGTCTCAAAAAACAGGGCTGGGGATCTAGCTCAGTGGTCTAAGAGCCTGGCCGGCAAGCGCAAGGTCATAAGTTCAATCCCTGGTGCCGCATAAAAAAAAGGGTGACAGACCTAACCAGTGAAACCATTAGGTTCAGGACTTTTATACGTTGGAAGATTTATTTTTTATGGTACTGAGGGTTTAGCTCAGAGACTTTCCACTGAGATACATCACTAACTTACCTTCCTCCCTCCCTCCCTCCCTCCCTCCCTCCCTCCCTTCCTTCCTTCCTTCCTCTCTCTCTGTCTCTCTCTCTGTCTCTTTCTGTCTCTCTCTCTCTCCTCCCTCCCTCCGTCTCCATCTGTCATTTTTTTTGGCAATCCTCCTGCCTCAGCTCAATTTCATTACATACCCTTATGTATTTATGTCAGTTGTATGCTATTATTCTTTTTTTGGGGGGTGAGTACTGGGGATTGAACTCATGACCTCACACTTTCTAGGGAAGTGCTTGAGCCACTGAGCTAAATCCCTGGCTACTGTCAATAAATTTTAAAAGTTGTATGTATATTCAGATTTTCTATTTCTTGGTTTTGTAGTTTTAACTTTAAACCTAGGTCTTGATGTCATATATATTACTTACCATTCTTTATGTGTATTCATGTATAAATTATTATACTCTATATTATACTGTTATATACCTTTAAAATATTTGTTTATAGTCATACATGTGTGTTATCTTTGCAATTCAGAGTTTTTATTTTTTAATCAATTTATAAATTCAGTGGTTTTTATGTAATAGTTATGAGATTCTGTATTTTATAATATGTCTCACTGCTATATATATTACTTAATTCAGATAAGTATGGCTCAGAAAGGTATTAGATATAATACAACATGAGTTTACCTCACTTTATACTTTACATTATTTTACCTATTTTCACTTCAGGAGACAGAGAATGGATCCCAAATAGTAGCTTGAGTGCACATGCTGATGATACAGTTGTCTTGGGTGTTCTGCAGAGTGTCCAGCATACATTTCCAAGTGCAAAGCAGCAGCACATGGGTAAGGTGGGCTACAAGGGAAAAGTGATGAGTTGCTGCATCACTAGTTTTACAAGTTTGTTTCTAGACACTAGTTTAGTAGACACCTGAAAGTTAGTTTATTTTAACTAAATGTTTTGTTATTTTGTTTATGTAAAAAAACAAAACACCAATGTATTTATTTATTATGCCTCTCAAAAGCATGAATTATAGTCTTAATTATTTTTTATAATGATGTGTTAAGGTGTAATCTTAAATGTAGTTTAAGCTATAGTATTTTTTAAACAATCCTCATAGAATACACACTCAATTTCATTACATACATCAGAAGTAATGTATTTGTATTAGAGTTCATATTATTTTACTTGATTCTTACGATAATTGGTGTAATCATATATAAAATGAATGGCTGAGATTAAGATTGCTACTTGGAATTGTGATGAGGTAGGTAATTTCTAAATTTAATGCTTTATATGTTAACCTTAGGATCTTGATTTCAGTTCATTAACTCCACTCTACAACCAAATTTCCTGATTTTCCATAAGATAACTCTTTAGGGATGCTGAATATTCACTGCGATATTTTCCTAATGTGAATATCACTGATATTCTTGACATTACTCTTACTCCATTTTCCCTGCTTAAGTGCATTTGTTTTATGTTCATTTTATACATAAAGTTGCAGTAGGTAGCTTAATTAAGACCGTTCAGTACATGTGCTCAGTATGTTAGAATTATGGTAGGCCCTGGAATGAAGGAATGAGGAAGTTTCATTCCCTGGAGACCCAATTTACTAGGAATACTTGACAAAAGTGGGTTATTCACCTTGGTTTAAAACCTCTCTTCAAGTCAGTAATTCATTTACACATGATTCATTGGTATCTGTAAGATTTACGTTTCTTTTTCCCTAAACACCACGATTAAATATCCTTGTTTAGCTGAGATCCTTTCTATATGCCCTTATGTTGAGAATCTGTCAGATACAATTTTTTTAATAGAAAAATCACTCATTTATGATAAATGTTTTTTGGCTGTATAATTAGATATCTAGTCTTACATAAAATTAGAAAGCAGCTTTAAAAATTCTGGTTGCTTCTTTTGGAGGTAGTCAGAATTGTTCTAAGTCATTGTATATTAAAGAAAAATAAACTCATGCTATGAGAAATTTTTTACTGAAGCAAATCTTTATAAATAAGCAGCCAATTGCTTTAAGCATCAATTTTGACAAATAAATTAAAGTTGGTAATTTATTATGGATAACATTTATTGGAGCACGTGCTTTAGACCAGGCACTGCCCAACAGAAGTGATACAAAATAAAGCCCTATTTCTGTGGCCCAAGAGTTCTGTATAGAGGTCTTAAACATCACTGTGAGTGTGATTAGCTATGAACCCTGTTATAATGCAGATTTCTGAATTAATCTCTTAGAGATGTTGATTCTTATAAGTTTGGGAAAGGCCTGAGAATTTTCATTTTTCTATAAATCTCTACATCTTGATACAGACAGTTAAAAATTCATGTTTTGAGAAAATTGTTATAGGATAGGCAAATACGTAAATTACCATATGATAAGATTTATTAAATGGAACATAAATAATATACTTTTGGGAACTGAATAAGTAATGATAGTACATCTTACCAGTTATAATACAAGTAAATGTGCAGTGTTTTAGAAAGAAAGATGATAAAATAATGACTGCTATTGAAAAAAGTAGATATGCAAGACGTTAGAGACTATGTGATATTTCAGTTCAGTCTTTAAAAGGTAATAACAATTAACAGTTAAGGGAGTTGGGAAGCGGTCCCTTGTACAGAGGTAGTAACCTGAAATAAAAGTGATCTTGGCTATGTCAAAATCTTATGTTCTGAACTGGTGCCAGTACACAAAGGAATTCCAATTTCTGTAAGATTTTAGTATTTGCCACTCTAAAATGCATCGGGTATGAAATCATTAGGAGTTTAACAGTAAATCCATTGAGTCTCCCCATCTCCAGGAAAAACATACCCACTCCATCCTGTTTCTGTAAATAGCAACATCATTCATTGATTAGGCCAAAAATCTGGGAGTCAACTTGACACACATTCAGGACAACCTACTCATTTTTAAATTCTGATGATTTTGGCTCCAAAATTCAGCTCAAACCTAATAACTACTTTTATGTTTGCTATTCAAGATGATCATAAACCAGTTGTCCATTGTCTCTCACTTGTCTTCCAATTTCAGTTTTTGCTTCCCCAAATCATGTTGCTATGATTAATTTCCATCAAGTTTTACTGTTCATAGTCTGTAAGTAAATTATTTATATTTATTTATGGTCTAATATTATTTATACTTGTAGTTTATAGGGAGTGAATTATGCTTCTCATTAATTTAAACCATGAATAGTCTTATGTCATTCTCTGCCTAAAGTCCTCTCATAACATCCCATAGAAGGTAGAAAAAGTATCGATATATATTCTTTCCCATGCATGACACAGCACTAGCTGAGCTGTTTACTCATCTTTCTTTTTTTTTTTTAATTTTAAAGAGAATAAAACAAAACAAATCTAAACAGAACAGAGTTAAACACAACAAAGCATTTCAGAACAGAACACTGCAAGCAATACAGGTCTTCAAAACATAACAATAGGAGATTAACAATGGCTACTCTAGTGTCTCTTGTTTTCTTTGAAATGGTTGTTCAAACATTCACACACAATAAACTCAAACAAAACAAGATAACATAAAACCAGATAAAACGAAAGAGTGAAAGCATTACAGGCCTTCAAATCAACAAGAAATCAACAATGGCTACCTTAATGTCCTTTGTTTTCTTCAAAAAAGCTATTCCTATCTTCTCACAAATTGCAATCAAATAGTAGAAAACAGACTTAAACCAATCAAATCAGAGAATAAAAGCATTATTGAACTTCAGAACCTAAATATGGGGAAAAGGTACTCATCTTTCTTAACTGTTGCTTCTTTCATCATGCAGCCATACTGACTGCTATCTGTTTTTAGGGGTTATACTCTTAATTCTTGGCAGAATATGCTCTTTCCTGGGATACAGGATGCTCTGATGCTTCTGATTTTTATCTTCAGACCCTTTTTTATGTGACAGGTTCTTCCCACTAGCCTTTTTCTAGATATCCCTTTAAAGAGTCTTTTAGACCACCCTATGTAATATGACACTTGAGATAGCCTTTCTCACTGTCTGACAGTATCTTGTTTATTTTGTACTATTAGAAAGAAAGCCCCTGTCCTATTCATTGGTGTATTGTTATGACAGAACAGGGGCTGCTATATGATAAATGCTCAGTGAGTATTTCTGAATGAATGATGTAGGATGGAGAGACTGTGTGTTAGTTTGGAGAGCAACTGGAGGGTGGGGGGAATGTTTCATTTACTTTTGAATATCCTGATCATGACACAGTGCTTGGGAGTTCTGGAGATAATGATTTTTATAATTGAATTGAATTGAGTATTAAATCACAAGTTTCCAAAATTGGAGAGTGTTTAAGGGATTATAGTGTCCAATTCCTTAATCTTACAGGTAAGATATGAGTGGCCATGTCAGGTCATAAGTAGATTTCTATTTCATTGAAATGAGGCAGTAATGTACCTAGTTACCTAGTTAGTGTTTTTATTTTCACTCAACCATAATGCTCTGTAAAATTTTATTCCACGTTTCTAGAATACTAATACAAATACATTTATCACAACACTACACAGTGGAGCGAGAATGTTAATAGGCACCAACGCCATGGAATTTCTTCAGGACCAAAATATTGGATCCTTTCAGAAGAATATTATTTGTTACTAAAATACTACTTCAAAAGGATGTTACTATAATTATATTTCTTCAAATTTCATCAGTATTTTTGAGCCCTTAATATCACTATTTTATCTTCCCAGTGTTGACATGGTTTAAGTAGTAACCACAGAACATGTATTCTTAGCAAACACTAAGTAAAATTTATTTTGTTGAATTTGAGTATAACTGGGATCAGTTTAAATCACTTTAAAGTTTATATTGCCAATGATGGTACAGGTTATTCCAAAAGTAATTTCTTATGTTTATAACCCACAGACTAGACTGTTTGTGTCGTGTTTCATCAGTGCTATTGTTAATGTTGTGTCAAATCTTCACTTTAGCTATAATATTAATAAGCTTGCTGATTACTAGAGAGAATGAAATGCATAAATGAACAACAAATAAATAAAACCAAGGACTAAATTGGGTCTTCCTGAATCTCTTTTTATGTTCTGGTTATATTAAATTATACTTGAATGCATTTCCAGTAAGAAACATGCTCTGTCTGTTTGCTGTATGCTAAGCATAAGTCTGACCCATCCTCTGTGTATCTTTTCTCTCAATTGGGATCAATTAGCTTCAAATACTGTGGCAACCAGATGTTGTTGAAAGAGTTCAGCAAGAGTTGTACTCTCCTGAGTTTTCTGAAGGGCATCTAAGTTATTTTAAATTTCTCTTACTTTATATTTTTCTGCAGTAGCGGAAGTCCAGTCTTACTAATAATATCTTCTTTAGTTTGCCTTATTTTAATGTGTTCTAAATCCCTTTAAATTTTACCAAGGTTGAGATGCATCATAACACAGTATGATGACCTGTATCTAGATGTATCTCAAAGCCTCACTCCATCATGGGTGGAACTTTTCAGAGGTGGCTGGATCTGAGTGTGTGATGCAGGGATTAAGGATGTGATGCTGGGATTGATTCATGATGTCATGCTAGGATTAAGACTGCTCCACTCTGAGTGTGAGTGCTACCTGTCCTAAGGGTGGATAGACTGGATGAAATAAAAGGAACAGAAAGAGGGTTGTTGTCATGGTTTGCTGTCATTACTTCCCTGCCTTACTGAATTCTTGCCTTCTGTTCACCATGAACGGTTGCTCCTCTGTGATGACCCTCTGCTGTGCTACCCTGTGTTGGAGCCAGCCAACTACAAACTGAAACCTCTACAAATTGTGAGCTGAAATAGACCTTTCCTCCTTTACCGTTAGGTGTTGGGTGTTTTGACTCAGCAATGAGGAAAAGTAACTAAGGCATACAGAACCAAGGGTGCAGTGTCCCCTGCAGATCCAGCACCTTTGAGTTTTACCCAGTCTGGTCATCTTGCTGCTCCTAAACTGCAGCTTCATTTTGGAGGAAGAGTAGGTTTGCTCTCCTTGATGGGGACAAGCACAATACTGATTCTTTGAATATATATAGATGAAAGAAGAAACCACTTCTAAATTCTAGTTATCAAACTAATTCTTAAGGATAGTTGTATAATAACATATAGGCATACTTTGCTATTTTTCTTCGGAATTGTTTCAAAGCTAAAATGAACAAAAGGGTCAGAATCTAGCATTATTTATAATTGCTTTACAACAAAAACATTTAAAAATTTGATTTCTACAAAATTTATTAAAATTGATGCCCTTCAGGACTTAAAAATTGCATATTGCTTCATGGGGTATTTATTACAATTGAAGGAAAAATGTTTCTTTTTAAAGAAAAATACAAATTCAACAGTCACTGAATATTTAATATAGGAAAACTGCCTGTAGCCACTGCTTTGAATTTTATATTTTCCTCTGAGTCAATACAGTACGTATAATATTATACATGAGCATATCATATTTAATAAAACAATAATTTTATGATAATGACAATTGTGCCTCTTTAAAAAAATCCAATACTCTATACAAAGCCAGTTTGTGTTTAAAAAGTTAGATTATATATGTTTTAATTTAAATATCTTATATAAATTATGATGCTTTTAGTATATTTAAAAATATAACTGTGACCTGAAATTTTACATTTGTTCCTTCAAATTTCCATTGGTCTTCAATAAATAATCTTTTATAAGAAATACAAAATTATAAATTAGTTTTGTGCAGGATTTGAAAGAATTATTTTTTTGTCATGAAAAAATATCTTACATATGGAAGAGACCAATTTATCTGAATTTTGAGACACGTCAACATAAAGTCGTGACTGAGCTAGTACCATGTAATAACCTGTAGCAACAGTGTAAGACCACAATAATAACCTGATTTAGAGCTGAGCTCCTGGAACTTTTACACTAAAGTACCCTGTAAGGCATTAGAAAATAAACTCATATTTAGGAAAATTATAGATGTGATCTCAGTCTCTTTAGAGTTTGTGTTTTTCTAAAAATGTACCCAAATTTTGTAAACTAGCCTAATTCATCTTTGTATTTCTAAGTTATCAAAATAATTGCGTATCACCAGATAAATGGGTCCACTAGGAAGAGGTACGGTGTTTATTTTTTGACTTTCATATTTCTTGTGAGGCATAGAGAGGCATTCTTCAGGAATTTAGGGAATATCATGACATTTGGCCTTGGGATAGATTGTAAGAGAGTGTGTTGTGCTTGGTTGAAGTTAACTTGTTTTACAGATTTTTTGATTTAATGAATATTAAAATTAATTTGTCTTTTTTCTGAGTGCAAAAAATAGGGTAAAATTAGTCAGAAATATTCTTTACATTATTGGGAAGGGAACCTGAGATTAACAATTTATGATTATCTAGAAAAGATGACGAACTGATTTTTCTGTAAACATTTTTGCATTAATTTCACTGCTCTGTGTTTAGGATTTTGGAATTTTGCATTGTTAAATGATCACTTGTGAGTTTAATATAGTTTATTTCATTTTTTCTTTTTGTTTTAGGCCTGAAATCACAGAGATCTTCAACAGCAAATTTACCACTTTCCAAAAGTATTAAAAAGAGTCCCAACGGCCTTTCATTCTCTCTTCCTCAGTCAAGAAGTGCAGCTGCTTGGTCATTATCTGGATCTGCTTCTGAAATTTCAGAAATTCAATATATTGATAGGACTGGTGAAAATGTGCCTTTCTTAGATAACTTGACTGATCAACAACAACAATCCATAGACAGTTTGGAAAAAGAATTAAATGTGCTTATAAATCTTGCAGGTAATGCTATTTAATTCATTATAAATAATGTTAACTCTATCCCCTTTTGTTCTTTATAATCTTTCTTTAAAAGACAAGCACTCCAATGAAAAAGACTTCCTTTCTTAGCCAAAGCCATCATAGCCTACGCAATACACACAAGAACTGTGGCGTAGGGAGTTTCAAGTGAGCAGAAAAACAAACAACTACAAAAAACAACAACAACAAATCATTTTTTTCTTTCTACAAAACCAGTGAAGGGTTAAACTTGTAGCTCTATGAAAACTAATGCTCATCATCTTTGTTGGGAAATTAAGCAGGTAGATCTCCTAAAGCAATGTTTCTCAGGTTTTAGTGCATGTACAGATTTCCTGGGAGCTTGTAAAGACCGATTGTGACTCAGTGTCTGGGGTGGGGTCTGAGATTGTGCACATCTAACAAGTAGTAGGTGTACCAGTGGGCCTCTAGTACTGTTTGAGGAGAAATTATACTTGTGCATTCTATTTCAGACCTCAATGAACATATTTTGCCAGTGACCACATCGTTGAACACTAAAAGATCTGGTTCAATAACAAAACATGAAGGGACATACTTCTCTTACTATCATCAACAAGTCATTCACTTCATTTTGAAAAAAACCAACTGCAGATCTGAGAGGCAGGCTAGAAAATTCAGTGGTTCTATGTATTTCAAACCAATCTTCTCTTAGTTTTGTAACTAGTGCTTTCCTCAAAGTTTTCCATAGTTTCTTTTTTAATGTTTCATCTTCATTTTGAAAATTTTAAGCAATAAAAAATACAAAGTATCAACCCCTCAAATCTTAGTATTACTCCTAAAACAAACTTTATTAATTTTAGTGGCTTCATTTTAGGTTTTAAACATCTGTTTGTATCATAAGTAAGAAAATAAAAATAACTGGAAGGATGAGTAGATTGAAGGAAAAGGCAATGATTTTATAAACTATTCTCATACGCCTCCACATGGTCCTTTTAAACTTACATAGATATCCCAAACTTAACAAAAATTGAAATGAAACTAAGGGAAATTGTACATTCTAGATAATTTTTCACCATAAAATATTACCAAATTGAACTCTATGAAATCATGTTTTTATAGACCAAAACTGTGTACTTTTTCACTGATTTATATGGTTTAACCTAATTTTTATAACTATTTCTTTAAAAACCAAGGAAAAACATGAAAAGAAATGATATGCAATTAAAGCCATTTGTAATTATATATTTTACTTCCCCACAGTAACAAATCTATATAAGAAAACATTGGGAATCATTTGTTCTTAGTTTTAAACCATGTGCCAATCTTGATAGTTTTGAAGACACCTTGTGATAATTATAATATGTCATTTTGTCAAGATTTCTTTCATTTCATGTGTGTATGTGTGTGTGAACACTCATATAATTAATGTTCAGTATCAGCATTTTCCCTAAGACTATCCTATCTTGAGCCTTTTATTTTTATTTCTCTGTAGAAAGTTTCATTATGTAATTCTTGATAATATCCTTCTTTTATGTATATGGTTGATTGGCACATTAGCTACATCTATTTCACAGTTTCCTTTCCTTTGTATTTAGAATGCTTATCTCTTTTGACCCTGAATATGGTGTTAGCTACTCCTTCTTCATGGTGGTTCTATTTAATTTTGTTGGGTTGAATATAATCAAATAGTTTTTCCCTGCAGGTGGTGTTCATGGTAGGTCTATAAACTGAGATCTTTCGTGTCTGAAAGTGCCCACTACCTTTATATTTGAATTACAAGTGGGCTGAGAGTAATAGCTTTGGGTTATCTTAAACCTTGTGCATACTGACTTGCCATCTCCTAGCTCTGAATTTTGTTGTGAAGTAATCTGAATCCATGGTAAGTTTTTACCACACTCTCACATGTAACAGGTTTCTTTCCTACTTGAATGTTTGAAAAAAATTTTTTGCTTTCTTTCTGTCTTTCTTTTTTTTTTTTTGGTACTGGAAATTGAACTCAGGATCTTCTGCTTGCCATGCAGGCGCTTGTGCCACTGAGCTATATCCCCAGCCCCTGAAAAAATTTCTTAATCCTTGAAATTCATTAACTGATGAAAGATTGAATTTCAGTGTCAATTATTCAGCATTTAAAAAAACACTAGATTTATTTTTCTACATACAGAATAAATTTCTCTTTGTTTTCAGGAAAATAGTGCTCATTTTGGCAGCACATATACTAAAATATTTTCAAGAAAATATTTTGCTTTCGTGTATTTGAATGGTTTGTTCCATTGGGCTTTCTCTTGCTAAGAAATTCATTTCCTTTGTTTTGTATCCTCTTGAAATGATATATTTTCCTTGGTTGTTTAACCAGTTTTCATTTATCTTTGTGTTTGTTATAATTAATTATTTCGAGTGTCATGTATGCAATGATTTTATTTTTCATTTGGTTATAATCTACTCTGATTTTAAAAAATATTTCTTAAAAGCTGTTGTTTTAATTTTTTCTTTGACAGTTTTGGGTAGCTTTTTATTTTAATATCAAACTATCAGAAAATTTGCACAATGCAGGAATAGCACAAGAAAAATAGCACCTTTATACATGTATATACTTTAACCCAGAGAACATTTTCATCTGAAGAGTTTATGAGGAAATAATAAACATGGTGACTCTCTGAATGTATGCCTCTGTGTGTATTTCCCCAAATAAGAACCATCTCTTACATACCCATAATACAATGATCAAAATTAGCAAAATTAGCATTGATACAATATGATTCTCTATTCCACAGGGCATATTTAATCTTTTCAAAATTATTCTGATGTTGTTTGCTACAGCTTTTTTTCTTTTTCAAGATATAATCCTAGAAGAGATGAACGTCTCATAATTTCCCATCGATCTTTGACATGTTTTTTCTTCAGATTAGTTTTGCTCAATAAAAATTGATTTTCATAACTTCTTTTGCAGCCAAAAGACTTTTGAGGAATTTTCTGACTGTCCTGATCTATGTTTTCTACTGGATTATTCTTTTATTTTGCCGTCTTTTGAATGCTGTAAATTCTTGCATTCTAGTTTGTTGGTATACCAGTTGCTGTGTCAATTCTTTGTATCTTACTTGTCCGTGCTTATTGTGAATGGCTTAGTTCATATGTTCTGCCTTTTCTAGTCATAGTAAGACTATCCCCTATCAATCCTCTGCTGTGTAGTTACCATCTGGAATTGGATATTCTATTACTTCTGTTTCCTGGAATCTCAAAGGTGGAAGGAAGAGCACAGGACTGGGTTATCAGTCTGTTCTTGAAATATTCAGACTTGCTTTTCTTTTCCTAGAATTGTAAATATTGAGCCTCATTTGACCTAACTTCAAGTGCAATCTGCCCTGCAGGGACCCCTGCAAATTTGTAATCTTGACTCTGCTGAGATTAATTGGTGGGTGTTTAGAGGCTTTAAAAAGATTTCAGACATACTCCTCTCCCTCCCTCCTTCACTTA
>RJWT010020029.1:0-18154 GCA_004365215.1 Cuniculus paca | reverse complement strand
TTATGCACCCATCAGCAATCTTCCAGTGACCACAAAACACAGCCTTTTTTCCCCTCCTCCTCTCTATAATATTATTTTCTGATAAACTCACCCTGTTTGTTAATTTTATTTATTTTTGGCCCCAACTGAACTCTTAGGTAATTGTCTATGTGTGTGTGCACAAGTGTGTGTGTGTGTGTGTGCGTGTGTGTGATTTGAAAGTCTGCCTCCATCAAAGCTGAATTCTATTGAACTGTGGAACAGGTGTGGATTCTGCAATTAGATCACATTTCAGAGAGAGATACTGAGGGTAATAATGGCGGTGAATTCTTCACAGTCGAATGCAGCACCATAGCGACCAGCAACAATGAAGGAGAAGAGATATTAGTATTAGGGGTGATTATTTTTAGTTGATGGGATCATCTAGTCGAACACAACCATAAGGCACTGTGAACGTGTGTTTGGGGCTCACCAGCTGTAAGGCAAACTTGTTTTACTGGCACTTATCTGAAATGCCCCAATTGCCCACCCTCTCTGCTCTCAATTGGAATGGAAACAGTGATTAGGAAGTGAGATATAATGCAGATTAAATGTTATGATGGACCAAGATCCTGTTGGGTTATTAAAACCCATTTGCTGTCGCTGGTTTTAAAGGGATAGCACCTTTATTTAAGCCTCCAGCTTTAGATGTCTTAGTTTTAAAGGTGGGAAGCAAAGAACTGAGGAGGAAGGTTAGGTAGAGAAAAAGAATTTAGAATCTAAAAAAAAAAGCAAGAATATTGCCTCTTCCTACACAAGAAAGCTGCATTTTTTAGTGAGTGAATCTAATCTGTGACCTCAATTTGAGCTTCAGAAAAATATGATACATTATTACAGAAAATACCCCCACAATTCAATTTAATAGACTGAAAGCAAATAGTGCAAACAATTTGCACAACAATATGGTCAGTTTTGGTACTTCTGGCTCTAAGTAGCAATTCCTTAAATATATTTTCCATGAAGTAGGAAATATTTGGGACTAAACCCAGTATGTAAAATCAGCCTTTGGGAGAGTTCCGGCTGTTCCCTGGGGCCTCTCCGAACGGTGCTGCAGAATGACTGGCGGCAGCTGCCGTCCCTACAAGAATAAAGGAAGCCAGACAACGATGGGAGAGGTTTGCACGAATTAAGTCAGAGGCATCCGATGAACATATCAGGGATCTGGGCTCAACAGAAAGAGATGTGGGTGGCTTAGTGGGGTATAAAGCCCCCATTCCATGGGCACAGGGAACAGAGCCCCGAATGAGAACTTCCAGTCTTTGTCCAAGAGTCTTTGAGCCCCGGATGGTTCATGCTCTGGGATCAGCACCATGGGATCTGGAATCACAGCCAACACAGTGCCAAGGCCAGAATTCTTTTTCTGCTGCCAAAATGAGCTCCTCTGATAAAAAGTCTAAGTGATGGGAAATGTTTTTGTTGTCCACAGCGCTATTTCATGCTGAGAAATCTATTATAGGGAGAAGTTTCTCTTTTGTATAGGTGGCCTAACCAAGATTCCTGGCAGAAAAACCAGATATTCTGGCTAAGAAACAGTAAAATGAAAGAGATGGCAAATGAATACCAGTCAAAAACTATAGCTTTTCTGCTACTAACCAACTCATTAATTCTCCAGCCGCCAAATTCTGTATGTTATTTCTCTGTCAATTAGGCAAAATAGTTCCCATCTTATTAATTACCTGAATCTAGCCACATGGCCCTGAACTGGTAAATCACTTCCCCTCTCTAGTTTATTTAGGTTTCTGTGAAATGAAGAGTGGAACTGGAATTGCGTTTCATTACTATATGCAGAAGAACTCTTTTACAAACAAAATGTTAAGAATTGGAGAAGCTGTATTCAGATGTGGGTATGGGACATGACAAACCCCAGGCTCAGCAAGCACTCTTCTTCTTTAGGTAGTGCACCTGAGCAGCCTGCACTGAATTACAAAGTTGCTCAGATACACACATAACAAGTTCACAATCCAACATTATGGAACATCCTTCTTAACAGAAAAGGTGGCTGAATATCTGAGTCTATCCATAGATGGCGAGTGAGTGTGCCAGTGGTGAGGGAATGATACGCTAGCAACATGCGAGATGGTGGCTGCAGGTTCCAGGAGCCTGGCCTTGCAGTCTCAGCTGAGAGGAAACCTTATCTTCATGAGGCCAGGCACTACCTGGGTAGTTCTTTTTCCCTGTATTTGTTTGAAATGATTATTTAGTGTCCTGGTGTCTCAGCTTTTGCTTCATCTTGTCACTCTCTAAAGGGCAGCGGCAGCAAGGTTTTCAATGAGATGCAACCCTTTCGTTAGTTTCGACTGGCAGTTATTTTTACTCATTTAAGTGGTCATATCAAGATCCTATAAATTGGGGGTTTTATATAGTGTTAGTCTTATTGTTTAATCATTTTGCTCATCAAGTTCCAGACAAGTTCAATTCCATTCTGGGTCTTATCCAACTATCATATTGAGTGTTTACCTTTAAATCTTTTAAAATTTCTTTCTTATATTACTTTCTTATATTTTCCTTTGTTTTTGAAAATAGCCTTTTACCAAAAAATGTAATCAAATCTTTCCCATATTGGCTCTATAACAATGTCTTCCTTAGTTGAAGCGACGGGAGAGAAATGGCAGCATTACTTATTGTTATTGACATGGTGATGACTCCTTTGCAGATGTTACAATGTCAATGTTTTGCAGCAAATTTGCATTGTGGCTTTAACATGCATTGATACACCTTGCCATTTAGTCATCTGAGAGAACACTGACAAGAGACATGGGCACCCTGTGTTGGCAGAATGTGGAAGCTACTGCCTGCAAGCTGTGGAAATCAAGAAGTCACACCACATAATTCTGATTGAAAGCTAGATATCATGGGACCAAGTGATCCAAACAAAATGTAAATCACAGCCTGTGAACCAGAAGAATTCAGTAGCTCTCTGCTAATTGGTGTGGCAACAAACTAGTGATGGAGTTAGCTTGGGATCATATTCTTTGCCTGGAAAAGGAAGTTGGATTTATAAAAGAATAGTTTGACTGAAACAAAGAAATATCCTTTGCTAAAGCAAAAATTTTCATCTAAATTTAACTTACCCTATTCACCCTTCCAAAAGACCAAACACCTACCAATGATAAAGCAACAAAGTAAGCGTCCAATGTTAACTTAACGCATAACAAAGTAAACAGCTGGTTATTGGCAAATGTCTTTCAAATGGATCCATATTGGAATTTCTGAAAGGTGCCTCTGACACTATATTTCAGTTCTCTCAAGTATGGGAGAAGGCCTCAGCTTCAATATACTCTGCATTAGGATAAATATACTAATCTACGTATAAGGTATTAATAACATATATTTAGGTTTTGGCTCTCAGTTCTTAAACTATAGTAAAGCTATTTACTCATACACACTGAGATGAAGTCAACAAAATAATTGGCTAAGACATTTGGTCAAAAGGTATGTAAATAAGTGCAAATTTTCCTCTGGCTAGTAGTATGTTTAATAAATTATATTGGTGACCCTGGTAGCAGAATGCTGACCAGATGGGTCATGCTTACTGACAGCCATCACTCCAGACCTTATTCCCAATCACTGACAATCTAGTTGCTAAGGAGCTACTTTTCTTTTAAAGTATACAAAGAGGGAAAAAGTGGGAAAATTCTATATTAATGACATGATAACGACATTGTGAAAATAAAATGGTGATGACATATCTACTATGGGAATAATATGCCCTCAGGCTAGCAAAAGCAGCTTACCTATTTAACTTATTAGAGTATTCTATAAACATATTTGAAATGAGCAAGTCAGTTCATTCAGAAATAAAACAATGCTACATTTTCTTTTATGCACATGAAGAGAGAAGATGCTAATCGCTCACCTAATATATGCCAAAAAAATCTAATAGAAATGCATCTACAATAAAACTAGAAAAATATAATTTGGGATACCTACATGATAGTCATTCTAGTGAATCATCCCTAAAGACTTTTTAAAAGAAAATAGAGTTCTGATTCTATGTTTGACACTAATTTGCTACAAAATTGGGCAACTACTTGGTTCCTCAGTTCCCTTTCATCAAAAAAGAGTCAAGACCAATTATTTGAGTGGAGTGTAAAGTGCACACGTGTGAGTTAAGGAACTCTAGAATCACATAAATAAATGGTTTTCTCTCCTGGAATGCCATTATTATTAATATTATTGCCATAATCATTATTTATGCTCCCAGCACACGTACTGTGAAAATGTGTTAATTCATGTAACTGCTATGCCCTCACCATGTCATTTGCAAAATCACCATGTTCTTCTCACAGAAATGTCACTGAAATGTCATTTTTACAATAGCTGCATTATGAATCTGCTATAACTTGAATTGCTTTACAATGAAAATGCAATTTCTTAGCAATTAAAATTATTCCACCCACCCCAGTCAAATAATAGAAAATCGTCTTCCTGTCCAATGTTCCTTATAGTGCACTACAGAATACTGAAAATTGAACAGAGATGACTTCTCACATGTCAGAGATGGTCTGTGTCTTGGCCACACCAGTGGTTGTACTCTCCTACACAGGACTGACTCCTACATCTGATCCATACTAGTGCAGCATATACTAAAACTCTTATAAGATTGGAAGATTATACTCTGATTTTTTCTGAGTTCATCCACAACCCAAGCTACATACATCTAAGTTTATAGTTAAATCAATACTAGATTAAGATATATAAGAAACAAATGTCAGTTTTTATCATGAGAATTTATTTTTATAAATGCAAATCATTATTATTGAAGTTTACTTAAATCACCTTCTGGCATTAATTGTTAAGCTTTTTCTTTCATATATTGTTCATTTGATGTGTATTATCTTCATTAATAAGAATATAGCATTTTTCAAAGCTTAACACAAGTTATGAGCATGCTGTTCATACAAGGAAATTATTAATGGACATAGCATGATGTTTGGAGAGATTTTTTTTAAAGGCTCATTTCAAAGGCTCAGTCGCTTATTTTCAAAAGAATTCCTGTATGGAAACTCAAGATATAAAAGGCTGAAATGTAGAGCAGTAGGGTTGCTTAGGATGACAGTCTGGGCATAAATCATTAGAAATAAGAGAATATATATATTTATAACCTAAATATAGCCAGGACATAGCCAGGAAAACATGTGGGGCAGCATAGTATGTTTGCTTTTCTCCCAAACCATCACTTGAGTTATGCAGTTGTGATTGACACCAACCTTCAGACAAAAGCAGACCATGTGAATGCCTGGGGCGAAGAGTGAAAGTGCTTTGAACAGGTAAAGCACCAGGATGAACAGGGCAGCATCTGTGAAGGAAACATGGTATCTGGTGTACTTCATCTGGAAGTACATCCAGCTACTCAAAAACTATAGAAAATGTGGTCCTGTATCAAAGCCAGAATCCTCATAAAAGTAAAGAGGTATTTTTGAATAGAAAAAAATGAGCAGATAATAAGAAATTCACAAATGTTTTACAGATTCCAAGATAAAAGAGATGAATGAACAGAACTAACTCTTGAGGAAATAAAGCTAATAAAACACTCAAAAAGAGAGATGGTTTTAAAATAAGTACATTGGATATCTACTGGAGAGATTTCAAATATATTACAAATATGAAAATTCTAAAAGTAACACTTTAATATCAAAGTTAAAACATCATGCTATTAACTGAAGAGTAGAATCAGCACAGATGAAGAGTAAATTAGTAGGCAGTAAGGTTAAAACTCAAGAAACAATTGAGACCTTAGACTAAATGGTCTCTCACTGAATGCCAAGCAGGACAGATAATAATAATTTTTTAAAAGTTAAAAACAAAGAAACTCCTAGACAAGCATTTCATGACCTCCTTTATATGTGGAATCTAAAAATATCAAACTCCTAGAAGTTGAGAGAAGAGTATTTATTAGAAGCCTGGGATGAGGGTAGAGTTAAGGAAATGGGAAATGTTGATCAAAAGGTGCAATGTTTCAGTCAGACAAGAGTAATAAATGCTACTGATCTATTGCACAGCAAGATAGCAATAGTTAATAACAACATATTGTCTATTTCAAACTTACTAACAGAACAGATTCTGAATGTTCTAAAAACAAAGAAATGATAAGTACGTGAGGTGACAGATATCTTAATTAGCCTGATTTGCTCATTCCACAATTTCTACACATATCAACACTTCATATCATATCCCACAAATATGTACAGTGGTTGTGCCTTGGTTCATGAACTTGATTCAATCTACGATTCTGGGGAAGATAGCAATGGTTGTGTTCGTCACTTAGTGTGGAGTTCTCAAATGGAAGCAAAATTTTGCTGAATACTTCTGTTTGTGGAATGAATTGTTTGTGAACAGAAGCATTCATGAACTGTGGTCTTATTGTACAGTTATATTTATCAAAAAAAAGGGTTAAGGAAATAAAAATGGAAACAAAATCAGATTGGAGGTTTTATTAGCAAAAGCAGATGCTAGAAGGGAATATAAGATCAAAGTTTTGGGAGAAAATTGTTTTGTATATAAGTCCTATATCTAACAAAACTAGCACTCAGTAGAAAGACAAAATAATATTTTATAGACAATATTTTATTGTCTATAAACAAAAACATTCTAACAAAGTAAAAGATGAATGCCAAGAAAAGCAAAATGGTAGACTTAAGAAATGCTAGTGAATAAAGAAAACATAGTCCTACTTAAATGAAAAGAGAATTTGATATACATTAAAAAAGTAGCTAACAATTTGGAGCTAAAATATCTCAACATGTGAGGAATGCAAATAAACAATCTGACTCCATTTTTGATATTTGACTGATGGTTTCTCTATTTCACCTTTCCCTTCTTTCCAGCCTCTGAACAAGATGATAAGAAGCTTCAGGTTGTCCTTCCTTTAGTGCTAGCAGGAAGTTCAGACCACACAGGCCTCTGCCAGTGTGCGAGAGTCTCACTGCAGTACAACTCTTGATTACCGTAGAAGTTCAGCCTGTATCCTTACCCTACTTTCAATCTGTGTTTGAACCAGCTAGAATCCATGCTGCTTTCCCTAGAAAGCCTTATCGTGTGAATAATAAACCTTTTCACATTATGTTGGTGGGCATGTGGTATTATCAATCTTGATGTCCAAACCAAGTTTTTTTGTGAGTGATCCATACCACTTCTACAGGGTGACCACAATAAGTGTGAGGTAAGGAACAGGAATAAGTCAGGTGAGGGACATTATACAGATAGCAGTTAACTCTGGAGATTGATATTTTTAAATCAGTACATACCCATATTACTAAAATCCTAGTAACTACTATATTTAAATTCAAAATCCTTAGATGAACACAAGGATTGGAACACAAACTGTTTAATTCGAAAAGAAAGAAAAAAGCAATAAAAACAGATCATTTTAAAATGAAAAAATTCAAAAACAAATCCATAAGGCAATAAATACAAATTAACAACTAAGGGGCTCTTAGACTGGGGTAGAAAAAATCTACTTCTCTGCTGACAAATACCAATAAGACCAAATTTTATTTAAAAGGACAAAGACTGGAGCTGATATACCTGAGTTAAAATGCAAGTGCTGCCATGTAGTATGGTGAGATTTTGTGGAACTTGTCCCATCTACCGTGCCTCATTTTCTATACTGGAAAATGGGGGGTGTAACAATGGAGTTGTGAGAATTAAGTTAAACACGTTTAGTTAAAATATTTTAAGGCCATTAGAGATAGTTGGAAAATTACATCAAATTGTTATCAGAGATTACCCATAGGGTGGGAAGTAGGCAAGAACAATGAATAGGGGCATTTGCCTTTCTTATGTCACAAACCTTCGCATTTTGTTTTAGAATGTACTTTTTAGTTACTTTAAAATACAGATGTACAAGAAATCATACAACACATAAATCATAAATCAGGAAGAATAGACCGAAAGTTCCAACTTGGTTACTTCTTACCTCTCCATATTCCTTTGTGGGAGTCCCAGTCCCTGGGTAGGTAAAAGAGAATTCAAAACCTCTCTTCTGATGATTCTTATGCTCTCTTAAGATCATAAGATTCCAAGGACCAAAACAGTATTCTGCATAACTGGGACAAAGTTTTATTGTTGTTGTTTTGTTTTAAGTATGTACAGAATACAATAAAGAAAAATGAACTTTACTTATGGCTACTTTTGCATTAGTGCTCGGGAAGAAACGTCTCTTCTGTCACTGATAGTAAAACTTTTGCTGTGGTGATTAATAGATATTGAGGAAAAGAGGAATAAAATTGAAATTGTTTTATATAAAACAAAGAGAACAAGATACAAGGACTGTAACTCAAACATCTCCCTTTAAAATTAGGTAAGATCTGTGGAATAACAGCAGAAGTGGAGGTGGAAGACACTGCACTAAAGTAACTTAAAATCTGAAAGAAAATCCTCGTGTTTGTGGATTTAAGATTTCCATGGAAGCAAAAATAACTAATCCAAAATCAATAGTGAAGGGCAATCCAACAACCAAGATTTTGGAGAATTTAAAAGCAGAAACAGAACGAACTGTGCAGGCTCCAAAATTTTTATAAAGGAAGATTTAGGATATTTAGGGATGACAATCTGGTTGAAAGGGGAGGCCAAGAGATTTATCGCGAAGCTGTGTTTGCAGAGCAAGCACATGGTTTTTAATTGGATTTTTGTTTATTTTTAGTGGCTGATGGGGTGGGTCTGATGGAAGGGGTTGTGTAATGGGGGTAGAGGGGAGGATAAGATAGTCTGCTTTTCCCAGAAACCTTCAGTTTTGCAAATGAGGTGGAAGGTAGAGTAAAAATAATATATTACTAATGTAAATGCTTTTATTTTTTCATATACCCTATCACTGATACATAGTAAAGAAAACTAAATGAAGCCAATGGTAGCAAGTTACCAAAGATGCTTAAATACAAGGCAATTTTCCTTAAAATTTAGAGAAAAGGAAATCATTTGAAATTTAAATGATAATCAAGTCTCTCATGATAGAAGGGCCTATCGTTACACAACAAAGTTAGGTTTGTGAAAAAAAGGACATCATCCATGTAATACCTAAATCCCAAGAAGGAAGGTAGTGCAATAGGCACTAATTTCCCTGGTGGTATTTGCCAATCCCTGGTGGCCCATTCCCTGGGCTTAATGGGCCAAGCACATAGCAGGCAGAAAATAAATTCTATAAGGTCACACCAGAGAACACCACTTAAAGTTCAGACTCCTGAAGTTTAGAGTAGGAACAAATCTACCCTGTAACAGGAAACAGAAAAGATAATTGCCAATCTAGGCTTTGAATTTTTGCTAAATAGAAAAGATGAATGTCTCTCTTGAGAGTTGACAACTGCAAGACTACAATTATACATAGTTGAAGCCATTTCTGACAACCTCATGCTGGAAACTTATTTTAAAGTTATACTATGTTAGTAGTACCCAAATGCCTCAAACATAGGCAAGCACAAATACTTCATGAAAATCATTTTAAGCCCTGATGTCAAAAAATTTTCATGTTTCACAGAACATCAAATCAAAATACCCACAAAAAATGGCATAACTAGATATTCAAAGACCAAAGATCGTAGATATTAGAATTATCACATGTACAGTATGTAGTGTCACTTTTATATATTTAAAGAAAATTTTAAAGGTAAGAATAATATAACAAAATAATAAGCTTCTCAAAATCAAGCAGATTTCAATGACAAATTCTTTTTTTTTTTAGTGACAAGTACTTGAAAACAAAGTAACCTAAAAAAAAAAACTAAAAAAAATTTTTTTAATTTTAAGACAAGGTCCTAGTATGTAGTCCAGATTGACCTTGAACTGACCATCTTCCTGTTTCAACCTCTCTCATGCTGGGATTACAGGAGTGTGCCACCACACCCAGTCTAGAAACCCAATTTCTAATTGAGCTCATAGTTTAGTAGTGGCTTAGGTACAGCCAATAAGAGGTAAATAAGTTATAAGACTGTTTAGATAATATTGTCCAGAATGTAGAGAACAGAGTAAAAGAGTATCATGATATTTAATTAGTGCGTGAGAGAAGCTGATTTTGAAAATGGAGAGGGATGGCATTCCAAAGAATCATGGCTAAGAATTATCTAGAATGGATCACAGCAGAATCAGACTGGAAAGCTTATAGATTCTCAACAGAATAAATGAAAAAAGTCTTCATTTAGATTTACCTACATTGAAGGCATAACACACTAATGATAGAGAAAAAAAATCATGAAAATAGCCAAATAGATTCTACAGAAGTACAGCAACTAGGTTATGAGATGATTTCCCCACAATACCAATGGAAATTCAAAGATGATTAAAATAACTTCAAAGTGTTTAGTGTAAATCAACTGTTAACTCAAAATTGTTTATCTAGTTAAATTAACTTCAAATAGTAATGGCTAAAAAAGACATTTTCAGTCATAAAAAATGTGTATTTTCAGACATTAATAATGTATAAGCCTTACAAACCTTAAGTGCTTGTATGTATATATGTACATATTTATTTATTCATTTATTGGGGCAGTATTGGGGACTAAACCTAGGATCTTTGTGTTGAGCTACTTCCTCAGTCCTTTTTATAAGTTGATTTTTAAATTTTGAGACAAGGTTTCCCTAAGCCATTAAGTTTCCTAGGCACAGCTCAAATGTACTTTCAAATCTCCTTCCTCAACCTCCCAATATTGGGACACAACACATGGCTTTTAACAATCACCATGCCATGCCCAGTTGAAGGGTTCAATTTGATGAATTTTGACTATTATATTTCAAACCCTTATCAAGATAAGGAACATTATCATCATACTAAAAATTTCTGTCATTCCCCTTCCTCCTCAATCCCTGCTCCCCAACACACATCCCATACACCCACTCCACGGCAAACAGTTTCTGATACTTTATCCATCATAAATTAGCTTTGTCAGTTGTAGAACTTCACATAAATGGAACCTCACTTGTAAGGCTGGTTTCAGAATAAAGTTGTTGCATTAATTATATGTCATTCTTTGTTATCGTTGAGTGTTGTTAAACAGTGTTTCATTGCGTGAATATCCTACCCATTTTCCTACTGATGGATACCTACTGGGATGTTTCTAGTTTGAAGCAATTGTGAGGAAAAAAATAAGTATTTTTATGCAGGTCTTTTATGGATGCTTATTCTTCATAAGTTCAAATGAAACATTTACAAAAAAAATTGTCTACTTTGCTACAGATCAAGTTCAAAATAATTGAATGACTCAATATTGAACATACATATTCTCTAAATACAACTGAAATATGAACTAACAAAAAGATAACTTAAAATACATGTTCATGTAAATCTATATCTAAATAATTGAGAGATAAAGGAGAAAACATAATGAAAATTACAAAAACTAAAAGATATTTTTAAACTGAATATTATAGTAAGAGATTCAGCAAAATGGTTTTCAGAGGAAAATCTATAGACTTACACGTATGTGGTAATAAAAGATAAAGAGTGAGCCCAAATTAAGAAGAGGAACCAAATTAAGGAGAGAAATGCAAATTAATAAGTAAAGTAAGGATAACAGAATTAATACAAAGAAAAAGAAAAGAAAAGCAATTATAAAAATAACCACAAAAATTAAGGTAATAGAAATAAATATACTAATGAAGAAAACTAAAATGTAAAGATGGTATGTAGGAATAATTAAGAGAATTGACCGACTTCTAGCAACTAAAGAAAAAGAATACATATTGTTAGCTACAAACATGAGCATAATCAATACAGAAATTAAAATCTTAATATAAAAATAAACAAACTTTATAAACTTAAAATTTAAACTCAATAAATTCCATACATAAACATGTGTGAAATTTAAACCTGATCTAAATATCCTTCCTATAGAAAGAACACACTTTGTCTCAAAACTTTGCTCACTGCCCAAATCACAAATTCATTGGTTATATCTCAGGTTTTCAAGTTATTAAAGGAAAGGAATAGAAAATAAAACTCCAGATCCCAGGAATTGAAGGGTAAAATTTGAAGCTATTGCTCATCTCCAGAAGATAAAACATTTTCAACTCTGCACTTCAAGGGCTAAGATTGTGGTCACTAAAGCAAAGCTTGGGAGCAAATACCCAATCAAAGTGCTGGGTGTCACACCTGTATTAAAGACTCTGATTGGATTAAGACGACTCCTTGTACGCCCCTTTCAAATGGATAAAATGGATCAAGAACTAAGATTAAGGAAAAACACAACAGATTCAGATAAGTTCAAAGCCTGTACTTATGTTTAATATTAGATCTCCAAAAGAAAATAATGTACTCCATTTTGCACAATGAACAGAATCACTTTTTAAAAGCACCAAGAGAATTTTGTTTACAAAACTTCCAGTAGCTTAAATTAAAAGAAACTGACTGTTCATAACAGAAGAGACCAAGTTTTTAATACAACTGGACTGCAAACATTTTATTGGCAGGAAATAGAATGAAAAGTTCCTCTAAAGACACAGCTGAGGAAAATGATGAAATATGAAAGATGATTTAAAAAAAAAAGTAAGAGTCAAGGAAAACAGTTGATCCAAGAAAAGTCCCCTAGGAGCTATGACCACAGACTAATTAAGAAATACTTGCTGTCCCTAGAGCAGGAGGCATTGCTATGTTTTCCCAAAGAAATTTCAGAATTTCCATAACTTAGTATCAACAATGCGCCTCCTGGTCTTCCCCTTTCCAGTAGAGGGTGTTTGGGTTCCACTGACTCTATTCTAGAATCAAGATGGGGAGACAGAGCATATAAATTTACCTTTTTGTACTTAGGTTACAGAGGTAAGAGAAATGAATTCATACGTGATGTACAAACTTTAGATTTTGGAGTTAGAACCTAATGCCACAGGTAAATGAGATTATTGGATATTTTAGTGAGCAAGTGGAAGGCAGAAAATTTCTGTGACCAAGTGGGATGACTATGGTAGACTGCAGCTTATAAGCAGCTGTTCATTCTCACTCTGTTACACTTAAATTTTAAGTGTCATGTCCCAGGCTCACTGACTTTGAACTTGATCCTGAGACCTACTTTGGCCAATGAGAATATCTGATGCTGGCCATATCTGGGTTATATCCTGGCTCTTATGTGCTCATTCTCAGCTGTGAAAACTGCATGTACCAAATATGGGTAGTTCTTTTAGCGTGGATTCTTAGAAAGACAGGGAACGTGGGGCAGAGCCCAACTATGACCAGGGAAGACAATGAGAATTACAATATAACATGTAACTACCAAAAACCAAGTAGTACTTCAAATCATTGAGAAACTGGAGTTGTCACTGTAACAATACATGACTAAATGCTTCTGAACTTGAAATGAGTGTAAGCTCATTATTGAAATCAAGAAAGAAAAGAAAATGGAAATATGTAGATCAACTCACAAACATCTATTTAAAAATCTAAGCAAAATATTATCAAATTATATTTAGCTTATATTAAAGAGATATAATACTTCATGATTAAGCTTGGTTTGTTCTAGGAATGCAAGGTTGGCTCAAAAGTAGAAAATATATTCATGTAACATATATTAAAAGAATACAGAAAAATCAGATGACCATCATAAATGTAGAAAAATCATTCAATAATTACACAAAGATTTTAAAAAGAAAATAATAAGGTAGAGGATGAAGAAAAAAGTCTATTTTATAGATATTACACTAAAGGACCCAATTAAGAAAAAGGAAAAATAATGTATTCTTTCCAATTTTGATCTATTTTTTTCTACATTTATATGCTAAGAGAGTATATATAAAAACACAAGAAATCTTCAAAAACCAAATTAGGCTGTAAAAGATTAAGCAAGTTTGCTAAATATTAACAAAAGCCATTTACATCTCATATACCAAGAACAAATAGAAAATATAAAAGATATACAATTTAGGATCTCAACAAAAACATAAGGTACAAAGAAATAAATCAAACACAATATGTATAGATTTTATGTAGGTCGGATTCAAAACTTGAAAGCCATAAAGGAAATCATGTTTATAGATAGAAAGAGCATATTTTAAAGATGACAATTTTCCACAAGTTAATTCCTATATTCAGTGTAGTTTTCAGATCTCCAGAAGGTTTTTTGTAGAAATTGTTAAGAAAATTGAATATTAATAAGGGATGGCTAATGGCCAATAATAATCAAGAAAGTACTAAAGAAATTGGTTCTACCAGATAGCAAAACTTTTGATAATGTTCTAGTGATGATGCTGATGACATAGTTTGGTGCAGAGAAAGATAGGTAATTGAATAAAATAATGCCCACACAGACTGTACACACAGAAATCGAATCTCTTTTTTTTTCTTGAAAAGAATACAACCAAACAAAATAAAACAGAAGAGAGTCAATCACAACAAAACAATGAACATGGTACATGACTTCTAAACAGGGTCAAAGGCAATCAGTAATGGCTACCATAATGCCTCTTGTTATCTTCAATATAATTGCCCATACCATAAGAGATAAATAAAATCAAACAAAATAGAACAAAATAAAACCAGTAAAACAAAACAAACAAAGCAAAACAATGTAAGCAATACAAAACTTCAACATACTAGTAAAACAGCAGTGGCTACCATAATGCTTCTTGTTATCTTCAGAATAGCTGACTACACCTTTGGACATAATACAATCAAACAACACAGAATAGAGTAAAATCAATCAAAACAAAACAATGAAAGCAATACAGGGTTGCTTTCAAGATAAAGATAATTGGACATCCTCAATGGCTGCAATTATATATTTTGTTACCTTTAAAATAGCTGCCTATGCCATCAAGTATAATAAAATCAAACAAATCAGAATAAAACAAAACTAATCAGAATAATGAAGACAATATGAGTTTCAAATCATGAAAACAGATTAACAGTGAGCACTTCCTTCCCTTTTTAGATAATTCCTCCCCTTTGACTTTCCCAATATATATTGTGCATTCTGGATCCCACTAACTCCTTTACTAGGAGACAACACGAAATTCACCCATGTGACTCTGAACTATTTCATCCATGAGCATGATCTCAAGTTGCCTCCATCTACCTACAAGAGTCTTGAGGTTATCATCCTTTATAGCTGAGTGGGTTTCCACCACATAAAATGCCATGTCTTTCTTATCCATTCTGCAGTTGATGGGTAAGCTACCCCTACTTTTTTTTCTGGTTCCCTCTCACATAGAGCATTGTTCTCTCCTTTGACTTTTAATCTATGAATTTTCTTTCTAGTTAAATGTGTTTCTTGTATAGAGCATATTGATGGATCTGTCTCCTGATCCACTCTGCCTGTGTTTCTTTCTATTGGTGCATTGAGGCCATCTACATTAATAGTTATGGCCCTCTTGCACTGCATGGTCTCTGCCATGCTATTTTCCTGCCATTGGCTCCCTATTTTTCCTCTCCATTCAGTCAACTGGCCCCACCTGATGGTCCCCCTCTACCGTTGTTCCTGAGACCGTGGTCTTTTTTAATCTCTCTCTAGAATGTCCTTTAGTATTCTTTGCAGGGTTGGTTTGGTGGCCATGAATTCCTTGAGTTGTTCTTTGTCATGGTAGTATCTTGTTTCTCCATTAATTTTGAAAGAAAGTTTTGCAGGGTACATCATTCTGGGTTGGAAGTTGTTTTCTTTCAGAACTTGTAATACTTCACTCCAGCCTCTTCTTGATTTGATGGTTTGTGTTGAGAAGTCTGCCGTGATTCTGATAGGTTTTCCTTTCTAGGTGATCTGTTTCTTTTCTCTCACAGCTTTTAATATTCTGTTCTTGAGTTGAATTTCTGGAATATTGATTATTATATGTCTGGGTGTAGATTTGTTGTGGTTATGGCTAGCTGGAGTTCTATATGCCTCACTTATGTGGATGCCACTTTCTTTTTCCATGCTTGGGAAGTTCTCAGAAATTATTTCTTTAAATAGGGTCCTGATGTCATTTATCATGACCCCCGCTTTTAATTCTTAAGTTAATTTTTAATTCTTGAGTTATGTTTTTAATTCTTAAGTTATGTTTCTTTGAGTTGTCTTGCAGCCATTGAATTGTTACTCCCTGGTTCCTTGTTATTTTTAAGAGATCTTTCCTTCTGCAATCCCAAGCTGCAAACTTGTTTTCAAGGTTTGAAAGTCTGTCTTCAGTTTCTTTCAAATGTTTTTGCCAGCTTTCAATGGAGTTTTTAATTAAAAACAGTGGTTAGATGTCACAAAGTAGGTGGCAATGCCTTAACCATATGCATGTTGTCAGGCCCAAGGACCTCCTCCATCCTTGTCAAGGGGAATGCTAACCTTCTCTCCTTTCATACAACACCAGAGATCTAATCTTTGACAGAACTGCATTATATATTAGAGGGAAAGAACAAATTATTCATCAATACCATAATAGCTGACTGTCCATCTGAATACACTTTACATTATCACAACGTCAATTCCAATTGGCTTACTATGAAAAGCAAAGAGTTACAACTTTTATGTGAAATATACTCATAATATTGGTATAAAATTATTTTAAACGTAAAAAGTACAAACTCATAAAAAGGAGCAATGAATTATACAACATTAAAATTAAGAACTTTATTAAAAAATATAATAGAGAAAGAGAAAAGGCAACTCATTATATGAATGAAATACTGTAACACAACCTTACAAAATTTCAATTTATGTGAATGTGCTTTTGCCAAAGAAAATATATGCCTTTCCCATTAACATGCAAAAAAATGATCAATATTCTTAATAATTAAGGAAATGTACTTTAAAACCTGGAGATAATATTTGATGCCTACCAGATTGGTAGTAATAATAATAACAGACTTCCAATACCAAATTTTAGCTGAAACATGAAGCAAAGTTATCTCTCTTACACCACTGGCTGGATTATTACATAGTGCAACTACTTTGAAAAGCCATTTAGAATAACCTCCAACAATGAAGATGTTCTTTATCTATGACCTAGCAATTGCACTCCCAGGTAAGTAACCTAAAAAAACTTACACAAATACTTCAGGCAACATCATTTATGATAGCAAAATATTAGAAATTATGTTTGCCTATCGATAGCAAAATGCATAAGGAAAATATAGTATGTTCATAAAATGGCATAGTATACTGTAGTGGAGATGCATAAAATTTACCTACATATTATTATGAATGAGTCTTAAAAGCCAATGTTGAACAACAAAAAGCAAGCTGTAGAAGAATCTGTTCTTCATAAATCCATTTACATAAGATTTTAAAATTGGCAAATTAAAAACATATTGTTTAGGAATACATACATACACAATAATATTTTAGAGAAAAATGAGAGCATGATTAATGAAAGATTAGAAGCATCTAATTTTGGAAGGGGGCAAGGAGATGCACATATGGAGTGGTAGAGAGATTGTTCTAATTCTTACTCTCAGTCTGTACAAGAATGTTCGTTTTATTATTGTTTGTTACTAGTCTTTAAATTGTACTTATATATTTTACATGAATATTATATATATATATATATTTTTTTACTTGCATTTGTTAAAAGTAAAAAGAAATGGCTAGCTCGTAGAGATCACAATGCATTCAGTTGAGCAAACAAGGAAAACCAACTCTTGCAGTGTGATCCACATAAGTATTTGTGGTTTTGGCTTTAAAAAAATTCAGTGATAACATTATACACAAATTAGAAAAGTGCTTATCATTCTCATGGAGAGCTCTGGAACCAACACAATTTCTCATAGCATAATGAGAACTAATTGTTAAAATTAAGTTACTAATTGTAAAATAAAAGTTACTGATTGCATTATTTAGGATTCTTTTGGTTTTAAATATTAGAAACCTGATTGTCTTAAGCAAAAGAGTAAAATAGAGCTCTTCAGCTCCATGTGCTAGAAAGCTGTTCTTCAAGGCTGGCTGCATCTATTCTCACTATAATATGTGTCTTCCAATAAATTTCACTCTTTTGCTTAAGAATGATAGGTTATTAGGCTTCAAACTTAATAAAAAGAATCCCAAATAACACAGTAATTTTACTTTGAGCAAAATACTCTTGCTTCTGTTTAACTCTATATGTCTACTTTTCTCTTTCATATCAATGTCCTCTATATGAGAAGAGGTTTATTGAGGACTATTCCAAGACCTCATATCTTGAAGCTTCACTACAGAGAGAAATGGAAACATTTTTCCTGGAAACAAAGTTTAAAACTTTCAAGAAAGGATTCTGGTTGACCCAACCTAAA
>RJWT010020028.1:0-18150 GCA_004365215.1 Cuniculus paca | reverse complement strand
TACATAGATTTTAAAAAATGATTGATACTTATTTCTCAATCTAACATTAATTTGAATTTTAAAATGTCATAGAATTAAAAAAATAAAATAAAATGTCAGAATTGTCAAAACTTCTTCAAAAATTTTAAGCAGACCATAGAAGAGGTTAGCATTTCAGCAATGAAAGAGTCTGAAGATGCTTTGGCAGAATGCATGGTTCAAAGATTCCAGCAACCTGCTTTATCCATGGGTCACACAATCCAAATTTGCAGGAGATGCCTGGAACTGTGGCTGTCATTGAACCCTACATGTTCCATTTCTCCTGTATATACATAACACAATCGTAATGCCTTTTCCATCTTAACTAATCACTTCTCATGTGCTATAGGTGTATCTTTTGCAGTTTGATGTGTGACAGCAAAACCAGCATCCATTTCTTTCTCCTTCTTCACCGTTTCACAGGTAGAACACTCAACCTCACAAAAGATCTTAGCAACCTCAGTATACATTTTTTTTTCTTTATTAAGTCAAGAACGTTCACTGCTTTGCTTAAATGAAGCATTTTACAGCTTTACTTTGGCATATCCTAACTGGCAGCATCCCTACTCTTCTGTTTTGGAGCTATTATTAGCAAAATAAGGGCTACTTGAATACAAACACTGGGATACTGTTACAGTCAGCCTGATAAGCAGGCAGGCTACTGGGTGACTTACAGGCATGTAGCACGTAGAGTGTGGATATGCTGGACAATCCAATGACTCCAGTCCCAGGGAAAAGAAGTGGAATTCTATGAGACTTCAGCAGGCTATTCAGAATAGTGCATAATTTTAATTCCAGAACAGTTTGTTTCTGGAAATTTCTATTTAATGTTTTTGGACTATAGCTGAATATAGGTAACTGAAGCTGTGGTAAGTGAAACCAAAGATAATGCAAACTACTCCCATCATCTTCCTTTTCTAGTAGCTATGTGTGTCTATTCTGACAAGTAAAATCTAAGGATGTATGCCATGTGCAATCCCTATAAAATCTGCTTAAAGGAACACTTTTTGCCCTGCCCTACTCCTGGAATGCAGATGTGATACAAGGAGCTCCAACAGTCCTACTTGTTATGAAGCAATCCTGAGAATGGGGACCATGCATTCAGGTGAGTGGTAAGAAAGTTAGGAGACTGGACCTTAGCAACTCAGGAATAACCAAATCAGCTTTGAATCAACTACCTCGTGTCTCTAATTTTGAGAAAGAAACTAAATCTTTACATTATTTAAAATCAATCCTATTAATTTAAGTCTGTTTTCTACTCTTTGATTGCAATATGTGAGACGATATGAACAGCTTTTTTGAAGAAAACAAAGGACAGTAAGGTAGCCATTGTTGATTTCTTATTGTCTGATTTGAGGGCCTGTAATGCTTTCACTCTTTTGTTTTAGCTGGTTTTATATTATTTTGTTTTGTTGGAGTTTATTGTGTGTGAATGTATGAACAACCACTAGGGTAGCCATTGTTAATCTCCTATAATTATGCTTTGAAGACCTGTATTGCTTGCAGTGTTCTGTTCTGAAATGCGTTGCTGTGTTTAACTCTGCTCTGTTCTGTTTTGTTTTATTCTCTTTAAAATAAAAAAAATAAAATCAACCTTTTTTTTTTTTGCTTTCTTTTATATGCAACCTAGTCTACTCCTATTAAACAAAGCTTGCTTGCTTCCACAGAAAGCACATGATCTGTACTTTTTTTCTTCCCACTGTGCAGGGAAAGGTGGAAAGATCTGAGGACCACATTTATGTGGAAAGGATGGCCTCAAGGGAAACATAATAAAGCAAGCATTATCCCACTGCTGCTGTCTGAAAACAGCACAGGTTAGTAAACAGAAGTAATCTAGTAATCCAGTTCAATTTATTCAGATTTTCTGCAGTGGAATTTAGAGAAAATCAAATTAAAAAGTTTTGTTTTTATGCCCTGTCTTCCCAAAGATGGACATTGGAATTGGCTATTTGTAGATCTTTTCTCCACAGAGTCATTTACCATTTTAAATCCCTGCCACCTTCTCCATAGACACAGAAAGCCCCCATGTGGTCTCCCTTCTTGAGGTCAATTCATAACTACCATCTGCTAAGCAAGGAGAATCTCTGACGGTGCTCACACAGTAAAGACATCGAGTCTCGCCTTGAATCATGGTAACCTGTTATGATGTTTTCTTTTGAGCACTGAGAATGGAACCCAAGATCTTGCGTGTGTTAGAAGCATGCTGTCCTACTGAGTCATTCCATCCCTAACCCTCAAACTCTTCACAAATCCCAACCTGCTTCCAGAGAAGAAACTGAGCTTTAAATTTATGTTTACATAGCTCAGCGGCTTAAGCGCCTGCCTGGCAAGCATGAGGTCTTAAGTTCGATCCCTTGTACAAAAAAAAAAAAAATTATGTTTAGAATAAAGCTTTAAATAGTTTGGAATTGAGCAAGAAGTTTGAAGATGCTAGTCTAATTTCATTTTCTCTTTATATAGTGCAAAATAGTTTACCACCTAATGTGCTAATAATGAACAGATCGTGAAGAATGATTGTCTGCTCAATAACTAGAACTTTGCTCCACTGAACAAGATTCATCTTGAGGACTTGCATGACCCAGATAAATAATTTTGAAATTTGCATAAGAATTATAGGTCTAGTCAAAAACCAAAGATGATATTAGATGAAAATATCAAGAGTATAAATAGAACACCCGATTTCTAAAACCATTGATTTTAAATACTGCCAAATATTAAGGATGTATTTGCAGTACAGTTGATCAATACCTTGTCAGACACAACATTTATTATAGTTTTCTTTACGAATAACTGATCTTACAGGACACAGAAAAATCTATCGGCATATAGCTCTTTTGTGACACAAGACTCTTGGAAGTTTGAAGGCTTTGTTTGTTTTTTACCTAAAGAAAGAATTGGTGGTAGCTGAAGAGATAATGTATCCAAAGATATGAAAAAATGATGCTTAACAGAAACAGCCTTATTCGTTGACAGAATATTATTGAATTAATAACTCCATGTTCATAATACATTTGGTGCTATAACGACACACCACGCTTAACGGGATGTAGAAATAATCTATCTTGAGAAATAATCTATGAAAGAATGCATCACCCAATGGAGGTAACTCCAATTTTAATATACATGATCAGGGTATGGTCTCAAAGACTATAACTAAACCTCATTACCATGTATAAAACAGATAGAACAATGTATTACCTCTAAGGGATGGTCTACTTGGAGTTTAGAAGTCCAGTCCCAAGAAAGGTTGGTATACTCTACACAGTATTTCATACAGAAAATAGAAATTAGATCTGACTGGAGAATAAATTTATTCTAATCAATACAATGAATGATTTAAAAAAAAAAAGAACTCACCCATCTTCATTGCCCAAATGATGAACAAGATAGTAATACTAAACCCAAAAGGTGAATGGAAAAATTTAGCTTTCAGGTTAATTTGATCCCAAGGATTTCCCAATTTTTGAACCTCCATGACTGAATCATCTATATTAAAAGAATCGTAAGAGAAAAATAATGGCTAGAAATGGAAGAAGATGTTTCACAAGTGCAGATGGAAGCATCTAATGATAAAAAGATAGTAACTGAAGACAGAGTATATTTTCAGAACAATTTTACCAGCATCTGCCTACAGCAAACCCCATTTTGGTGTCTGGCCTGGATGGGTTGGAGAAATACAATTCAGAAAATTAGGAATAATGTGTCTTGTATGCAAGAACATCTTCTTGCTCTAAATACTTGATCTAAATTCACATATAAAACTATAAGAATATTTGTGTGTGTGTGTGCATTGTGTGTGTGTGTGTGCATGCACATGTGCACACTCATTTCCAAATAGTCATTTGAGAATGGTTTCAGGTCCCCAAATTCATCATGACCATGGTGAAATCTTCTTCAAGAATACCCAAACCTGCTTATCATGGAACTATATTATTGTTCTTTGAGCAGTTTCTCCACTATTCTGATAGGGAAGAAGCATGCAAATATTGTAAGAGAATATAACTAAATATATTTCCATGAATCACTTCATAAATTTCCTAAGTAACATAGTAATGGATTGTTATGGCTTAAATCTAGAATGTTCCTCAAAAGTTTGTACATAAAGGTGGGGCTTTAGAAAGGTGATTGGGCTATGGGGCATTAACCTATCGATGAGTTACTGTGTCTTTCATATGTGGGGGCTGGATGGAGGGTGCAGGTCACTGAAAGGATATGTGCTTGTCTGTGGCTCATCCCTTCTCTCTCTGCTTCCTGGATGCCATGGGATCGGTGGCTGTCCGCTCCTATCCCCTGCTGCCACGCTATTTCTGCCTTGGAGCCAGCCAAATTTGAACTGAACCCACTAAAAACTGTGGGCCAAATAAATTTCTCCTCCTTTAAGTTGCAGGTTTTGGCTATTTTGTGCAAGAGATGGAAGCTGACTAAGACATTGTGTATTCAAAAGTTTAGACAGCATGAGATCTTTATTAATTGAAAGTTACTGGAAGGCAGAGACTGTGTCTCATTCAGTTTTGTATTTGCTAATCATGGCAAGCAGAATCATAGCCCCTGAAACTATGAATATGTTATTTTACATTTGAAAGAGGCCCTTTGTAGATGTGATTATTCCATTTTAAGATAGTGGACCCAGTCTAATCACATGAGTCCTTGAAAATAGAGAACATTTTCTGATGTAGAAAAATAAGATATGGGAAGTAAATATTTGAAAAGAGAGAGTTCATTGCCTTTGAAGATGGAGGAAGGGAGCTATCAACCCAGGAAGAGAAGGACTCTAGAAACTGAAAAAGGCCTTCAGCACACAACCAACAAAAAACAGGAATCTCAGTCCTACAACCCAAGGAACTGAATTCTTCCAAAAAATTGGAACAACCTAGAAAACATGTTTCACTATAACAGCCTCTAGGAAGGAATGCTATCCTGCCAGCTTTTAGATTTTAGTCAAATTTAGCTACAGAACTGTGTGAAAGTAGATTTTTTTGTTGTTTTAATTCACTAAATGTTCATGATTTATCATAGCAGCAATGGGAAACTAATGCCCCAGTATTCAATATTTGTCTGACCTAGAAGTGCACAACACAAAGGTCATTAAATAAGACAGTCGCTCATTAAAACATAAGAAAATATACTCAAACTTCTTTATCTCCTAAATGTAATCTCTATTTACTAAGATGTGCTATTTTGAGAAATATAAGAGCCAGCAGATATTTTGTGGTGTAGGAGAACAACATACATAACATACCATCAATTCATAGTTGACACTAGCATAGTAAAGACTCCAAGAAATGCTAAAATATTAGACCTTATAAACTTTTTTATTTAGTGTGTCTCAAACTTATTTGAATTCAGAAAGTTTGTTTTCCCTGTGTAAAGTAATTTAATATCCTCCAGATAAAAACAAAGAACTACCATCTTTAGTAAAACACTGCCATTTCCCTGAATCGAGTTTGTCTTGTTCAAGACCCAGTAAACTTCCTTAATAGAAAGGAAAATAAAATGATCAGCATACTTAGTAATTATAAAGTCCTTGTAGTTACTAATTATGCCACAAGGATAATGTTCTGAAAGAGCAGACTGTAACCTACCAGGTCCATTTATTCTTTTAAGAATATCAAACAACAAAATCATTTTTGTTTAGGTGTTTTTGCTGACAATTTTTTTGTGTATATATGTTCTAAAATACTGTTATAATATAGTAATACAATATTAATATTCATACATTAAAAACTTCTAGGATCCATTCCTTTGATCTCAGGATATTTATCAACCTGTCCAATTTCAAAAAGTTGAGAATTTTATAACATCTCAAAAATGATTATATTTAATCAAAAACAACAGAAAATAGTTATCTACTTTCATCTCTTCCCAGATGCCTGAGGAGTCTTACCAGGGGGAAAAAAAAAACAACTTCAGTGCTACAGGTATCATTGTATATTATTTTTAACAATTAAAACCTGAGTCCACTTTTATTCATCTATTCATCCATTAAGCAGAGCTTAATCCAAACTAAACAATACAATAAATCAACCTGGGCTATCCCATTAGACTACTAATTTTTAATTTAGCAAATAATTTGAAGTCTAATAAATCAAAATGCAGACACCAAAAATAAAAATTTGACCATTCATTTTATGTTTCTTTACAGGACTTTTGCCATCTTCTAAAGGAAATAAATAATTGTAGAAAGCTAGGACTTCCAACTATCATTTCTTTTTCACAGTGGTCTCATTGGAATTGATTTTACAATTCTACACTGCCCAGAAAAAAGCCTTTTATTGCTCTAAAACTTAAAAGTTCATGTTTATTGTAAATACAGTACCCCATCCAGTATTAAAGACAGCAACACATTATTAATGTCTTTATTACTAAGACATGTCTCTCTACATTTTAATGCTACAGCAGTATTAAAAATAGTGCCCAAAATCCAGAGAGCATAATATTTTAAATGCCATCTAAAATTTGACAGTAGAAAAAGAGTTTCCATTTGTAAGTTGAAATTTTTCATCTTGACTTCTTTAATTCTACTTTAGTCTGGAATTTTAGGCCTTCTCATCATGTCATTTAAAGTCTAATCTTTACACAGGAAATATATGAGTTGTGGCACAGTCAATCCATTATTTGAACCAGCATAACAGCTGATATCAACCACTATTAGGCTGATGTAACCTACATCAATCATGAAAATGACTAAAATGAACGATATTAACAAGGTCTGGTGTCATCATAATCAGCTACCGAAAGACTTGGCTGGCTGTGGAGACCTGAGTGATCTAAGCATTTATGCCTCCAACCATGCATAACCTAAAATTTATTAAATTGTGTATAAAGTGGAATTGGTACTCTTGAAGGGACAGTTAGTTTGAACACCTCTAAAGTCATCTTTTAAGAGACTGGAATAAACTCTGGAAACAAGTCTTTGTACAGATTAGATAATTATTAGTCTCACAATTGCTTTCATTTTTTCCTTGCTAGAGTCTTGATAAAGATTACTTAAGTACATGGAAAGAAAGGTCATGAGAATGACGTCTTTTTTGTTTGTTTCTTTAATTTTTTATTGTATATTTATGATATACAATATATTCATCTGTGGCATGGGTACACATACCTAGCAAATCTTGATCCTTTTTACTTTCCATTCCCCCTTAACCCTCTTATCCCATCTCCATTCCCCAATCTCCTTCCCATCTCCACAAAGTCAGGAAAATTTCTTTTCTTCACAAAAGATTACATTCCAACCTCTAAAAGCAGCTGAGTCACACATTTAACTGAGTCACTGTAAACAATAAAGTTGGAGGTACACAGTAGACTCTCCCGTTCTAGAATTCTTGTTCCATCTAAAGTAGAGCACATTTCAATGAGACCTAGCTGAGCAGCCTACAATATTATTTTCTGTTTCTTACTTGCATCAGAGGTAAGGATTAAATTGCCTGTTTGCCTCCCTTTGTGATTAGATCCAGAGAAGGTTTGGTGATCTCAACGCCACGGGATTAGAACAGGGTGGAAAGCAGGACTGCCATTTGGAATGGTGCATCCTAAACCCTAAGCCGGCTTGCCCTGGGACGAACTAATGATTTCCTAAGCATGAAGCTTAAGAAAAAAATCAAAGCCCAAAAGCAGGTTTCAGGCAAGGATGACTCCTGCTTGCTGTCCTTAAACGGGCCAATCATGGACATCATGGCGAACGGGCAATTCTGGTCGTGGTTTCTGTGAATTTCCCTTAACGAAGTCTTTCTAGATGTCCTGTTCCGTGCATGCTGTCTTGCCATTCACCTTGCTTGCCTGACTTGCCTCAGCTTCTGAAGTACCATGAGCCTGTGTTTGTTTCTTGCAAGCTGAAAGTGTACAATTTAGATGCTATTTTACATAGTTCAATTTCCTGACGTTTTTGATGAAAACATAGCTGTTGCCAAAAAAAAAAAAAAAGGTGGCAAAGAAAAAAGAAAGAGCTTAAGATTCTACTGGCAAAGTTTTAAGGACCTGAAATTTCTCTGGGGAAATATTTCATATTTAGAGTCTTAGATGAGAGAATTTTACGTATTCTTTTTTACAAATGAAGAGGCAAAATGATAGGTAATGTTTACTGGATTAGGAGTCCATAAACATAGATCGCAGCCTTGCTCTGAAAACCATTCAACTGTGTAACCTTGAGCTGATCATTTATCTTTTCAAAACTATTGAAATGGAACTTTGTAAGAGAAAGAGCAAGAACTGACATGGCAGCTGAGAAGTATCTAAGACTTGTGCTGCCTGTGGTTTAAAAATCATAGCCAGTGAACATGTACTAGAACAGTCCTATGTGATCAAAAAGGTAAAGTATTTGCATTCTGAAATACCCACTAATATACAAGAACAATGAAAATACTCATATTATTATTTGTAGTTTAATGTCTACACAGCCAATGCTGGATAAGCAGGTGACTGAGTTCTGTGGTAAAACCTTCCTTTAATGAGAGAGTACATCCAGCAACTTCATATAACAAACATTTTTGGTTGTAAATATAAAAATCATAAAAATAAATACAAACAGTTGCCTCTTCCTCTTCTGTTATTACTTAATGAGCTTTGAGAAAATATTAAGTATAAAATCTTTTTAAATGTGACCACTCAAAATACAGCAATACATTAGTCTGCTAGGCTATTTTATTTTTCTAAAGAACTCAAAAGTGTTCTGCAACATTCTATTCATTCTTTTGAAAGCTTCCATTTCTAGTAAAGGAAGGAAGAAATTCAGATATACAATAGCTGTGTTCATAAACAATTTTAATGAGTAATACCCACAGTCAGAATTTTAAGGAGAAAACTTCCTGGAATACCAGACTTGATTTTTGGTTTTTTCCTGTTCTTTTACAGAATTTTTATTTTCTTTTGAGTAAAAGACTTTTCATCTAATTTGCCAAACTCAGTGTTTGGAGCTCTTGTATAATGTTTCTAAAGTTTCATATTTAATAATGGTAAGCATTAAGTTATTTCAAATTAGGAGAGACTTTTGTTTTTTATTATTCAAGTGACTAGGATTTTTCCAGAGAACTATCTATCTCCCAAGGATTGTGTTAGCACATCTAGTTTTATTAACCTCCTGGATTGCCTCACTACTCTTTGTCTTTTATTTAACCAAGAAGGCAAAGCATTGACTGTAGTCACGGGTAGTGATGAGCAGAATGTAGTTAAGAGAGGATGCCAATGAGTGTGAGTGTGTGTGTGTGTGTGTGTGTGTGTGCATGCGCGCACACGCGCGCGCGCATTATGTAAAACTTTGCAGCTGCTAGCTGTCATCTCTTTCTCTCTCAATTATCCTTTATCCAAATCCCATCTCTCTGCCAGTCCTGGCAAGGTCACAGATGTTTCACAGATTGGGAATCATTAGGAAACCATGGTTTGTAGAGACACTGGCATGAGGAAACAAACACAGGCCTGTAGAGGTGGCTCGGCTTATCCTGACAAGATGGCGGCAGCACAGATTTCTCTTCACAGAGAAACAGAGCCTTCCTGAGTAATGCTCTGTCTCCACACGGTACTAGCATGCTGTGCTGTGACAATATTTATTTGGTTGTCTCTGTGCTATAGTTAAATGTTAGAAATTCCTGATCCTTTTGCCAAATTGCACAGTATCCCACAAATTTACAAAGCATTGTGAAATATGTTTTAATACAGATTTAACTGAACAGCATCTCCTTGGTGCCTCATTTTAGGTAACTTTTGTCTCAACCCAAGAATGATGGCCTTTTATTGTTTTATTTTTATTACAAAAGATATTTTAATCATAGGTAGACAGCTAAGAAATGAATCACACATTCTTCTCTTTTGGAAGAAACGACAATCACTCAAAATTCTGGATTCTGTACTAATAGCTGAGTTCTTAACAACCTGTTTATCTCTTTAGAAGCATGAACTAACAGGTGATATACAAGTGCAATTTGTTTTTAAAAATTCAGAGTAAGTTCAGAACATAATAATTTATTTAACTGAAATTCTCTTATTTCCTTATTGATCAACTCATTAGGTAATTATAAAAACACTGTTTGTAAAAACAATATTAAATGTTAAAAAAACAGACTCTAAATTTCAAAACCTTACTCTCCTAGGTAGAAAGACAAATAACCATAATACATGTAGATATAAAATAAATAGAATACAGAGAGGGATACTAAAATATTTTTGAAGTAATGTAGAAATGATGAGGAGAAACAGACACATGTGCTTGGAATTACAAAGAAAAATCACTGAAATAGGTCTGGAAATGTTGATATAATTATGGTATCTACAGAGAAGTGGGAAAAGGCATTTCAGAGACTACTGAATGAGCAAAGGCTGAGAAGCAGTACAGGTCAGGCATGTTTACTCCACTGTGGTCAGACACAGCTTAATTGTAATATAAGAATGAAAATTAAGGAGAGTCTACATTATGAAGTTCATATTCTGGTAAGGATCTGGGAATAAGTTTTGAGGGTTAGTAAGACCAGTATTAGCCAATGTAATCATTAGGTGAAGAATATTGAAAAGCAAGCTAAGAAGGTTTTGCTGTGAATTAATGTGGGGGTAGAGGAGAGAGACAGAGACAGAGACCCTTAAGCAAGGGAAAGAGAAACATAGATATAATATAGATGATCAATTTGGCAGGAATTACAGTTGTGAACTTGGGAGAATGCTGAAAGTAAAGAGTCCAAAAGGGAGTTTATTTTTGCATATCAAGTTCACTCTTCTTTTTAAAGTAGTTTTTTTTTTCAATATCTCTCCCCTTTCATCTTTTTTAATAATGGGAAATGGATGAAAGTGAACAGTATCTCTTGCCTTTTCATCACCTGCCACCTGCTTGGGTGTCCCTTATCATATACTTTACATGGTGTGTCTCTGCTTCTCAATCTGTTTATTCCTGCATCCATTGTTTTTTCTTCTCTTTTCTTTTTTTGTCCCCTGTAATCTCCTTTGTTGCTGATTCCAGTCCCAAGTATTCAAAGGCTAGTTGACGATATTACTAGTCACCTTCTAACTCTGATCCTTTACATTCTTATATGGATGTATGCTTCACTCAAGTTGGCAGTTTAATTTATTATAAGCAGTGCTTAGACTGACGGAATCATATACCTGGGTCTTTTTCTTTAGAAAAATATAAAATGATAGGAATGGAAACTGGTGCCTCAGATAAAAGGGGTGAGCATCACAAGGTAGAATAGGATCAGATGTATGAACGTGGAGGAGAAGGATCAGGAATCATAGTAGATAAAGTGACAATGAGTCACCAGTGTGGGATTCTAGTGAAGAAAGGGAACATGATAGTGGGATACATGAGTAGGATCCTAAAATGCATAACCATAAGGCACCCAGCATTAATCAGTCCCCACAGATCTGGGCTTAGCACCAAAAGGAATGCGATGACAGGGTCTGCCTAAGGCATAGTCGCAAAGTAAGTGAATTAGAACTTGCCAGATGCAGACCCAGCTTTTCCACACCCTGCTGTCCCCACCGATGCCCACACTCCAGACACTGCGCACACCCTTCTGTCACATGTGGCCTGCTACCCAGCCACCTCCCACCTACTTTGTACCATGCTCAGAATTTGATGTCTGCATCCCACTGCTCTGACAGATACCTCAGGAAAAAGTAGTTGTGTTTTCAGAGGACAGCTTGTAATAATAAGACACAAACTCAATATGATGACTCCACGATGGTGTAATTTCAGACTCCATGAAATGTACAGAGATGTAGTAAAGAAGGCACTCTGTTTCTTACTGTATAAAAATATTTAAATGTAAATCACATTATATGTACCTCTATCTACCATACTACGTAATCGGGCATGAAATATTTTAGAATGGCTTTAGGAAATTAAATGTGTAAGACAATAACACAATTCATTTAATCCCGAAGCATATTGTTCTGCACATTTTCTTGTTGAATTTCAGCCTATTTGTTGCTTACCCATTCTGCAAGTTAATAATAATTTAAATTCAGATTGAACTGTGCAGATACTATACTACCTAATAAGCCTCTATTTGGTGTCATATATGAAAATATTCATGTAGTCTCCAGTTCGAAATTCAGGTCATTCAGTGAACTATTTAAAAACATTAAGCTAAATTACAGAGTGGTTGTTCTCACCTCTTTTTATCCTAGACTGGTAAATATGACTGTATACTAACCCTCACAGTTAAATGTCTCAAACATTTTATGTTTATCTCAGAATACATGGAAGTTTTCAGAACTATTTTGGAAGAAATGATCAATAGGATGACTTCCCACATATCAAATTGAGGAGTGAATCCTTTTAAATCTGTGATCTCCACAGGGGCTTCTGTTTATAGCAAATAATCAAAAAATATGTGATTTTCTTACCGTTTAGGATCAACATCTGCTCCACAAATGCATATTTACTCATTCATTTATTCAGTAACTTTGTAAACTTATCCTGTAGGCTAGTGGAAATCAGACGAACAAAGTCTGCTAATGTGGAATTCGGGTTCTAATTGGAGGGAAAAAAACAATGAAGAAACAAAGTAAATATTAGATGAGGACAATTTCTTTGAAGAAAATAAAACATGATGAGAGGACAGCAATTGGGTGACGTGTGACATTTCAGACAGGGGGGCAGCACAGGCCACCTCACAGGGTGACCTCTGAAATGAGACCTCAGGAACATGAGGCAAGGATCTGAAGGAGGGGCATTTTCAGGGATGAAAAAGGAGTAGTGCCAAGGCCCTCATGTATGGAACAAATTTAGATTTAGGGAATAGAAAAAGGTTGATAAGTCTGCTGAAAAGTGACCACGAGGTGAGAAGTAAGACAACCAAGGAGGAACAGGAAAAAGCCAAATAATACAGGGCATCCAGGCCCTGGTAAGGAACTCAGATTTGACCCTGAGTCAAAGCAGAAGCTACTGAAATGTGATCAGCAGAAGAATGGCATTACTGTACCTTATTTTTGTTTTTAAAAGATGATTCTAGCTTAAGCGTGGAGGGCAACTTGCAGAGGGCAAAGGCCTTAAACCAGAAACTCCTGAATTTTAAAGGACTTACTTCTTGTTTGTTTTCTCTTGGTGCACATGCATCAGCTTGTTGATCACCTTTTTCAAAATCAAGTCTAGAAACAGAGGCAAGTGGGGAAAGCAGTACAGCACCAAGAGGGCATGTTCAGGGCCGCTGTCACGGTAGCCAGCAATGAAAATCTGAAACTGTTCAGTGACAGAGTCGGGAGAACTTGTTTTGTGTTGCATGTAAAATGAAAGCAATAGAGAAGACTCAAGTTTAACTCTGCGTCTCTTTTAAGCAGAAAAATTGATACACTTCTGAAAGAAATAAATTAAAAGTGTTAAATGAGTACCTATTAAAGGTGCTTGTTAAACTAATCTAGTTGGAAGCAAAAAGCCCCTTTATTATTAATGCAATAACACTGGATTCAAAGACATTTATTACATGTGTCATATGTAAAAAGCCCTTTGATAAGACTTGCAGATAACATAAGAAATGCAATTCTTGCTTTCTGCAACTGCTAAAAATAGAAGACATATAATTAACCAGAGAATTAATTTTTGGGTAATGCTTTCAAATCAAGTAAAACACTTATTGAATGCCTACCATGCACACGGCCACAGCACTGCTAAGAATAAAGGTGGTTATATAAAGATGAGCCACATGTGCCATTGGCAGCAAGTAGTGTAAAATCAAAATGAAAAACATAATTTCTCCTGGAATTAGCTCACAGAAATTATAGAATATACATCTATCCATTCTATCTTCAATAATTTGGGAATCGCATTACACTGCTTTTGAAATCAATCTCCACCCTTGCCCAATGGCGTCTGGTAGTCACATTCTCTTCTAGTATAGTATGGCTCAGCAAAACCAGCAGAAGGGCTGTAGCAATCAGCACATTGTGTTTTCCTTATAGTCATACTTTGCTTGGCTCATGCTGTTTTAGGTAGAGATGCTGCACTGCTAAATTAAAAGGCTCTGTATGCGCAGCAAGTGGGTTCTCATGCCCTAAATGATTGGAAGGAGAGTAATTTGCTATGCTGTCTGAACTCTGAGTGTACGAAGCTGAGTCGTGCACAGGGCACAGATAGGTGCTCTTCTGTGCATTCAGGCACTAGCTATCCCATTCGACTTAATTAGTCACTTTATATTAAAATAATAAGAAAGGGTTGTAGTATCCAGAATAGTGATAATGGTCTTTTGCCACTGGCATAAAAATGCTTCACATGTATTTTTTAAATGTGAGATCGTTGTAAGCCAGCACTGGCATTTCCAGGGCTCGGTGGGAGGATAATGACAGCATGCCTCTGTTTTTAAGAATGACTGAAACTACCTCATCTGTTACTTGTAATTGTAGATGTTAAACGCCACTCATCTGCTTTCCTTTCGAAGGGAAATTGTGTTTTACGTCAAAGCCAATAGAATGTTTATATTGACGAGACTTGTGACAGAGACTGGGAAAAATGTTCAAGCGTGGAATTTTTACATGTGGGAGCGATCAAAGACCAAAACGCAGACCGTGATAGAAGAAATCTGCTCGGATTCTGAGGAGAGCTGACTTCTCTACGAGTTCAGATCTGTACGTGCAGGCTGGATGTGGCCCTCGCAGTGACAAAAATAACACGTTCCCACACTTAAGATGAAAGACACCTATTATTTGGGTAACTTCTACTAAAGGCAAGAAAAAAAGAAGTAAAAATCCTCACTGGCAGCACTTCCGCACTCACAGCTGCTTGCTTCCCATACTAATCACAGCGAAGCAGACACCCATCTCCAATTTGACCAAAGAATACAAATGAAAATAAAAATTTTCGCTAATGCATCTGAATATAATAACTGTCTGGTGACAGCGCTAAGGGAAAAAGGGAAATTTTAATGAAGAAATCAAACTGAAATAGAAGCAAAGTGATGAGTTATAGCTTTACAAATGCATAAGTCTGTTCTTAGACTTAAATATCCTATACATATGACTACAAAGTAAAAGATATCTGAATACGGAAACCTTTTTCAATATGATACTATTTTATTCATTTAACATTTGGAGAAGGCCTCAGGAGAAATTTTTTTTTAAGACATGTCTCACTAGGTAGTCCAAATTAGCCTCGAATTCAGTGAACCTTGTGCCTCGACCTTCGGATAACAATGTACTTCATGGCAAATGATGGCATTCATCATGGGACTTAGAAAAACCAGGGTCTTTGCTTAGGAAAAATGAAAGATGATGGTATTAAACAACATCTTTTTCACCCTGTGTAGAAGTAAAACTCATCCTTCTTTCATATCGCAACCATGCCTGGGGAAGCCAATTGGTCCTTTCTGCTGCAGACTTCTTCCCGTGCTGATGCCAATAACCCAGTTTCCAGCTGCAGGGCTGTGTTATCTAGATCTATGCCTTCTAGTTTAGTGTTGCCTAAATCCAAATTTCATCTTCAGCCTTTTCTGAAACTATCTCAGGAGAATTTAGGGTGAACCAGGCATTCAGATATGCTGCCATCTTATGCATTTTATATAGAATTCATCCAGCACATGAGAATTTAAACATTGTGGTTTCACAATGATCTGAAACTGGCAGTATTCCAAGACTACGTTTGTTTGTATTGAACCTGTCCTGTCATGCAATATTTACCAAAGTATAGAGAATCTGGTGTCTCTGCAACATAGAAAATGAGAGAAAATGACTTTTTGGATATTTTATTTAATATGGGGTTTATTGTTTGTTTATAAAGGCAAGTTGCAATCTAGAAAATTCTGTACAAATGCAAAGGAGTAGATACAGTGACATAGTTTTGCTGTTGACCACACTGACCTTCAGTCATAATCTCTCTCTTTTGATGATGACATCATTAGGCAGTACACATGTCTTCACATGATGTTCATATGACTCACACCTGATGCCATAAATGGAGTTTGGATGCTGCAATTTCTAAGCACATTAGACTTCTAGAAGTAACATACGGAGACTGTAGTTGATGATATTGGCTTAGATGCTGTTTTACCCGGACCATTCTTCGACATCAGTGAAGGAAGACAGAGCTATGTTTTGTTTTCTGTCACAGGTTCACAGAGTGCCAAAGAGACCTTAAAGACCATCTGCTCAACAGGTTTGAAATTATGCTTCTTTATGAATTCTAAAAATTATAAGAGAAATTGGACATTTTCTGTACAGCATTACTATCATAGAAGCAAAAATGAATTTTCCTATTTTAATTGAAAGTATGTGAACATGTGATGGAGGAAATGATAATAAAGAAACTTTGGCAAATTGATGTAATGAATTATTAATTATTTTAACAATTCCTTTTGAATGCATTAACCAACTGTGCTGCCTAAACAAACAATTTCTTTTGAAATAAATCAAGTTATCAACATAAAAAATTCCCTATGCTGGTCCCTTTCTAATTCACTTCACATATGGTGACTTCTAAAAAATTGTGCTTAATCAGAAGTATCATTATTTGCATAACTCTTTACAGATTCTCATTTGCCTATAGAATGAACACAAAGTCCTCATCAAAGCATGGAATACTTTGTGTTCTCTTGTCAGCCTCGTTTCTCACCAGCTTCTCATTTCCTTGTACCCCCTACTCACCTCACCCACCCACTACTCCCAACCTCAAACCATACAAAGCTGTGTGTCTCGCAGTTCCCCCAAAATACCAGGGTATGGCACACTGCCTTGCCTTTTGCATGCACTGCTTCTGCCAGAAGCATTCCTCACGTCTTTGCATTCTTAGGAGACAAACACCTACTTGGCTTTCAGAATTTGAGCTGATGTTATCAACTACAATCTCACTATGTTACTTCTCAAAGTCTAATCTGCTTAGAAATTGCAACATTGCATTACCTTTTCTAGGATGTGATTCCAGATTCCTCCCTCCTAAATATCTGCACCAACGGAATCATCACTCTCCCTTTTATGGTACACATCGCAGTACATTTAACATATGGTATGTATTCTCATTTATGTATCTGCTCCTCTATCCTCACTCCATCCTACACCCTTCCCAACACTTCCTTGATTATTTCAGTGGTTGAGAAATTAACCAAAATTATCTTAGTATCCTTAGTACTAGCACTCTGCAATTTAGTGTTTGTGGGAAGAAGGACAAGATGTAGACAGGCAATGAGGAGAAGAAGGAAAGCTAGGCAATCCAATCAACTATTTAAAAAATATATCACATTAACAGTGTCTGGGTATCCCAGCTCCTTGCCACTCTCACCTGAAATTCTATAACAGCCTCTCTCTGGTCTCCTTGCTTCTACTTTTGCTTTGTTATTTTCCACAAGGCTGCTAGAGAAATATTTCTCAAAGTTAAGTCAGATTGTCAGATTACATTAATTATCTGCTAAAACCTTCAAGGGGGACTATATACTGTATTAAAACATATTCAGAACATCATCACATGCCATGCTAGCCTACACCCACAGTCACATTTTACTTCAATACCATCTTTATTTTTTCCCACTAAGATATTATGATTTGTCTGCCTAGGGGTCTTTGCATGTAATACATTAGGAATATTCTTCCCCAGATCACCACATGCCTGCTTTCTTCAGATCATTCAGAGACAACATCGAATATAAATTTTGCAAAGACTTCCTCCTCCGTCACCCTGTAGTCCTCACCTTATCCCAATACTATCATTCTCTAACAGAATATCATCACGTAAGGTGACTTGTTTGCTTGTTTGTGTGTGCATTGCCTCTGCTCCCCACTAGGAGAATAAAGCATGTTCTCACTTTCATCACCCTTTTCCCAGATCACACATAGGTCAAGTACAAATGCATACCACATGCAGGGGCACTTAATACATATTTGTTGAAAGGAGGGGAGAAACATATTGAGGAGGCCAGAGATTTAGCTCAGTGGCTCAAGCCCTTGTCTGATAAATGCGAGGTCCTGAGCTCAATCCTTGGTACCAAAACAAAACAAAACAAAACATATTGAGACAACAATATAGTCTGCACTTTCCTACTTTGTTTACCCTTTCATTTTCCTAAATGACTTTTCTCACTTGGTTCTCCTCCAACCTATTTTTCTACAAAATTATTAGTGCCTCAATTTGACCCCTCTCTAAGGCCCATGTTCTATTCTTCACTGGGAATTAATCCTTATAAATACATCATCTTGGGTGCCTGGCTCCCCAGAGTTTGCCAGTGGGAGCTTTTG
>RJWT010020027.1:0-18147 GCA_004365215.1 Cuniculus paca | reverse complement strand
GAGAGACTGTTTACTCTGCTGGTTACTGTTCTGCCATCTTTGATATTCCTCCCAAACACACTCTTAACTACCACATTTCTCTCTAGTCCCCTTCCGATGTCAAAGAACAAAGGTAATAGGCACATTTCTTACAGGTAGGGGATGCCATACGTTAGCTACTTTCTTTAGAGCCAGCTTAACGTCTGGAACTGTACACAAACTTGTCCACAAGTGTGTAAGGGATAACCATGCAAGGGGATGAAGAGACATAGAACAAGTTAGAGAATTCAGTATACATTGATTATTGTCTCTCCATTAATCAAGGCTTTTTTGAAAAAGTTTTTCCTTTTTAATACTTTATATAATTGGGATGTACAAAATACTAATGTCAGGGACCTGACAACCAATATTCAGGTATAACTGGTCTGAGATAAAGCACAGGCATCAGAATATTTTATAGCTCTCAGGCAATTCTAATATACAGTCAGCACTGAGAATTCCTGAGTCAGTGATAAGTGATTGAAATTGATAGAAAAATGAGTTTATCAGAGATTATGATTTTTAGAGCTCCTTAAGTGATTAATCTTTAACCATTGAATGCTCTTTGTTCATTACAAGCAATCCACCATTATTACATAATCATGTACAGATGCTACATAGTTTGGTAGAATAGTTATAGATATTGATGTACTTAAACTAAGTAATTACTGCCCTCAGTAATGGAAGAAGTTCTTTTATGACATAAATGCTTTATTTGGAAAGTCAACATTGACTCTTCACAACATAACTAATAATAGATAATTATTTTAAATCTAAAATAATCTCTTCATTTCATAGGGTGGATAGAGACTTTAAATACTTCCTTATGACTTCTAGATTCTCATCTATTTTCCTTCAGTCTTCTAGGTTCAGGCCTCTTTTCCTTCTTACTCATCACTGTTGAGAAACTTAGTAGTAGATAGCAATATTATGGTTTTGAATAACATATAACTGTGAAATTTAATTATCTCATTTTATACTTAAAATATGTAGGTAAATTTGGATGAGGCCTATATATTTTAATTTCCCTGAACAACTCTTGAATCAGAACCTAACTTTATTTAACAAGGAAAATATTATGACTATTTTCAATGTCTATATAACTAAGTTATATATTCTATGGCAGTGGTGGCGAACCTATGGCACACATGTTATTTATTTTTCTTTTAAGACGAAAGATGTTAATGTATAAGTTGTTTTTTCTAAACTGAAAATTTAGAGAAATATGTGGGCTGGTATTGTTTGGACAATTGAATGCACATGTCTTGAGCTCTGGGTGAATGATTTGGGGATGACAATGTGCAATGTATGTACCATTGTCGTCCCCAATTGACATATTTTAAAATTTTGTTTTAATTTTTTTCCCTTTTTTCTTTTTCTCCTTAAAAATAAAATGAATTTTGAAAATAAATAAATAAAATAAAACCTTGGTATTCAGTGCAGGTGGCACTCTGCAATAAATAAGTAGGTTTTGGACTGCAGTTTGAGTACTCGTGTCTAGAAAGTTCACCATCACTGTCCTTCAGCAGTTATTTAGTAGAAGATTCGACTAAGCAATCCAAATGTTTAACTAAATTATCTAGAAAACTTTCCCAAAAGGAGACTATTTTATAAAAACAAAAGCAAGAAAGGGTCAACTACTCAAAATATTTCCAGGATTATGTATAAAAAGTTTGGAATAATAATTTAAATCTAAGTATTCCATTTTGTTAGATAAAATGTGGGGAGGGCTTTAAAAAATTAAATGAAAAACATATGGTGATTTTATATATAACTAGGGTGTTACTATATTGTTGAAACTACTAAAATGTAAGGAAAAAACCAATTGAGTAATGTTATAATTTAAAACTCCTTAAGGAATTTTTATAACTGAAATCTCACACATTAAGAACAACTTTAAGTGTGTTTGGAGATGTGCTCCAAGCCTGCAGTCTCATAAGTCAATAATCAGGTGGTGCTGCTCACACAGTGTGGCACATGCTCCCTGGACAGCCTCGAGAAGACCCGGGAGGACAGGCGAGGAGCTAGCTGCACACATTTTACCTCCCTCTGTAGTGACATCCCTACTTCAAAAAGGGTGTGAACTCCTCTGCATAACTGTTTGACTCCAACTTCTGCAAACATTATTTTTCATGCATTAAAATGTGAAGAAACCAGTTAATCTTAGCAAATAGAAATTTTCTAGAAAGCAGCTGATTCAGCCCCTCTTTTTAAGACATCTTAAAGATAGCAGATGGGTAGTTAAGGAGGCCACCAGGAGATTCTAGTTAGTTAGCAAGCTCTTTGATGCAATTCTACTAATTATTTAACCACAGCAGTCTAGTTTCTGTGCTGAATTCAACCCTTTTTGCTGTTTTATTTTGGTAGGTAGAGTCTGTAGGATAGAATAGTGTTATTTACCAGTTTGATCAAAGGTCACCTCCACTCTAAGCTAGCCACCCAACTAAAGCTCCTGGACAAAGCTGTTATTTTCACTCCCATCTCTTTGTGTTCTTGATCTGGATATATGATACTGACTCACTCACCCTGAATGAATAGGACTGGAAGAAAGAGCCACGTTGTCCAAGTTCTCAGTGCCCCAGCTGAGACGATAAGAATTCCTTTCTGCCTCCTTGGCTAGAGTTGACACCTAAACACAAAGAACAGTGGATTTAAATTTAAAAACAAAACAAAACAACACAACTTTGCTTCAAGTAAAGTATAATGAAATCTATAAAGTACCATCACAAGAAAGTGGTATTTCCTGGAAAGACTTTTGCTTAAAAAGTGTAAGATCAAAGCATTTCAAACTAATCTTTTGTAATTCATTCCTATTATAATTCCTGTACTGGGGACTGAATCTGAGGCTTTCACACAAAGTTACATCCCCAGCCCTCTTTGTACTTTTTATTTTGAGACAGGGTCTCGCTAGCCACTAAGTTGCCTAGGCTGGAGAGCTGGGATTAGACACGCACCACATTTCCTTTGAAATTGTATCATTACTGTAAAATCACTTTAGTAAAACTGCCTTTGAAGAGAGTAGGTGTCCATCTATTTCCTTATATTCAATCCATCAAAAGTAACATGAAAAATCATACCTAAAATAAAAACATTCCAGAATATCTTCTACGTCTTTTTTAATAGCTAACAATTTTAAATATTGAAAGATACATTTTAACTTGTACCATTTATCTTATATATAAATGCAACCTCTTTTTTCTTTAATAGAAATTTACTTTAAAATACAAGTCCTTATATAAAGTCTCCACAGAAGAATTTAGTACCGCTGAATAAAAAGAAGTATATTATTTCAGAAAAAGTTCTCATTGAAAAACCTAGTGAACATTTTTCATATTTCAGGAAACCCTCAAGTCATATCCTAACTTGTCCAATGAATTAGGAAGGATTCTTTTTTAGATCAAAAGCTTTCTTCAGACATTTCCTACATCATGAAATGCATGAGAAGCTGAAAGGCAAGCAGCTCCATACCTGGTGGCTGGGGATGACGACAGCATCGTCCATCATGGTGCTGTCCCTCAGGTAGGACGCGTGGCTCAGGGTATGAGACCTGTCGGAACTGAAGGACCGGAGGCTGGTAGGGTGGCAGGAGGCCGTGGTCATTTACCAACAGCGGGAGGAGGGTTGGAAGGACGAGTGACAAGCAGAGCAGGGAATGAGAAAAGCGTGCTATTAGCGAACCGCACAACTTCCAGGGGCCACACATCTCCTGCTGTCCTACCTCTCCATCCAGCCACTAAGCTCACATCTCTTTCAGCTGGTTCCTACCACTCACTGGCCAGGGCACAAGGGAATTCAGAAGTTAAAATTTGATACCCCTAATCTGATTCATTTTCTTCCCAGAAAAGCCTGTGAGCAGCAAGTGCAGTTTACTTACTGCCAGCACAAGAAATTCACATGAGAAACAATTCCAGGATTGATGGCTTAAGTCTTGGTTCTGTGTTAATCTCTGTGCAATTAAGAAAAAATATCAGTGGGAAAGTCGACAGCTATCAGAGAGGACAAAATGAAAGTGCAGGTTTCCTTTTCGCTCATTATTTTCTGTTCTCCCTCCTGCCTCTTTCCCTTCCTCTCTGGACGGCAAATGACCCAGTGTCAGGCACCTCCCCTGAAAGGTGCAGCTCGAGATGGATGGGGGCCAGAGGCATGCTTCCTGCGGAAAGGAAGTTCCTCTTGTTTGTCTCTGGTGACTCTGACAATGCTATTATTTCAAAGGAGGACACTGTCCCCTTTGCATGTCCTGTGTGTGCTGAGTGAAGCACCAAAGAGTGCTGGTTGCCATGGGGATGAGATACGACAGCACAAGAAACGGTTTCTAGGCAGCAGCCTGCACACAGCCAACCTCCCATGGACACTAACCACCGCAGAGGTCTACCTTCCAGATGGCACCCAGGCCTTCTAGTCAGTGTTTTCCATGTTTCGTAAATCTGAATTTTTAAGTTCTGAATTGCATACTCTCACATTGCAGAAAAAACTTGATCTGCATAATGCAATTTCATTCCTTCTCAATCATTTTGTACAAATGACAAACACATTGATAGTGTATATTTTATACATATTTATCCAAGATTTAAAGATCTGTATTCCCATTGGTGGGATAAAAGAGGTATGTATCTTCCATAATATTGCTGGAAGCAAACTTTCATTTGCTTTTAGCTAGCAGATATTTGGCCAGTGAAGCACTATAGAATTACGAACTAAGTAAGTTTATTAGTAAGTACTATTTTAATGTCACAAATATAGCTAACTTTGTAAGCCTTATACTATAAACCCTATGAGGCATCACACCCAATTTCAACTGTCCTTGAGGAAATCATCATTTTGGAGATTATTCCTGGTAACCCAAGGTCTTCTCTCTCCTATTTTTCAGGTAGATCTAGGAACCTTGATCTTAGAGAGTATGAATCAAAGGAACAGATTATGTGACCCTATGTACTTACACTTCCGTACGTCTGTGCTTACAATAAAATGAAACCTAAATGTAATTTGGGAATTAGGTCCTATAACAGCTCAGGCAGAGTGGACACTTTAGTGTGGTTGTGTTTAACACAAAAATGTCAATGTATGAGGTGTTTTTATCAAAACTAAAATCTCAGTATTCAGGTTTCATTGCAGCACTGGCATTTTGAAATAAGTGAGTGGGTTCTGAGCTGCAGGCTGGTGCTCAGTCTTTACAAGGTCCCCCATTGCTGCCTGAGTAAATTCCTCAACACAGGCAGGCACTCCAGACACTGCTGGCAGCCTGTGTTGCAGCTAGTTTTAGAGTTGTGCACCTGGCTTTTGACACTGTCCTTTTTCAACGGGCTGTAACCTGCAGTGCTCTATCTTAACTTGATCTTGAATAGGAGGCTGGGGACAGAACTTAAATTACTGGGAAAAGGTTATTTAATCTCAGCAAAAACTTGTCTCAATTGGTAGAATGCATCTTTTTTCTTCTTTAAACAGCAAGGATTCACTTGGATGTGTTTTGTACCAGGCAGCACAAGATCAAAAGTTCCTATGTTTTTTATTCCTTTCTTTTGTTTTGAATTTGGCCAAGTAAGGGAAAATAGCAGAGGGGTCAACCTATTGAAGTGGTATGGCTTGTCTACAGGCTTAGTCATCCCCCCCCAATTGAATAGTGTCTGTTGAGCTTGAGTTTTTAGTTATATAATTTCTATCCACCACTTTAGAATTCAAAGATGGAGATTATGACTTTACATATTTAAAGTTGCTTGGTATATATGAATTAACAATCTAAAAAAAGCAAGAAGCTCTGTCATTAGATATAATTAACTCTCAACATGCAGCACTAGATTAGTAGAAATAATGGCCTCAAAGAATAAATGAAAACTTAGCTTGAATGAGAACAAACTGAACAGTAAATAAAGATACCCCAATAAACTTACTCATGTGGCTGCTAGCACTATAAATGCCAAAACTTTGAAAGAAGGCACTAGATCTTACTTGCCACTCTTGAGGAGTGACAGTGACCAGGTGGACAGGTCTGTCTGTTCCAGGAATGTGGCACGAAGGAGCGCAGTGGGCTGTGAACACACAGCTGCATCCTACAGCTAGTGTCAGCAGCAAAGCATGGTTTTTGAGATCTGTCTACCTGATACTGCACCTGTATCTATCTCTCAACTGGTTTAGAACTGGGAGGGTTAGAGAGATGCTGGTGTGATATTTTTATCTTCCTAAAACCCCAACAGGAAGAAATACAGAGGGAGGATAAAGTCAAAAAGGACAAAATAACTTACAACCACAGAAAGGTGATTGGGGTGGAGAATAAAAGACAGTAGGATATGTAGACAGAGAGCAATAGAAATTGGACAGAGAGGGAGGGAAAATGAGTCCATTTACTGTTCTGAAATGCTATCTGGTTATTTAATCAACGTTCATATTTTTTAATATATTTTAAATCAGGGAGGCCAATTTCTGATCCAGGGACTTGAATTATTGCAGGCCTTTGTATTGGTTATTATTTTCTCAGGAACAATAATGTCTCCGCTGTCAGTTTATTTTAATATATTATTTCATTCAAGTCGATTCTGTAGCATCATAGAAAAAGGAGCAGTTAGAAAATAAAAACAGCTTGTGACAGGATGGCTGTTTCTCAGTAAGCCAGGGGGCGCCTGTTCATTCAGAACATTTGCAACAACATCTCCACGAAGTGTCAAGTTTCCCCTGTTCGGCTAGGGGATTCTCAGCTTTACGTGCGAACTGCCTTGTTATGGACTCAATTTATACTTGTTATATTATGGGACAATTGCTTTTTGAACTGTATGGGACAGTATGAAAGTGTATGTTCATTGAAAACTACGATAATTACTATTTTAGTAAACTGCAGCATTTATATATATGGAGTTACAAACTCTTTTGGACAAATGAATATCCAAAAATTTCAATGTGTTAGTGTCAATATACGTAGACGCTTCTCTAATACACGGTTTATTGTTATTTGATGTTTTATATTGAATTTTGATAGCACTTTTAATTTGTAAGCAATAATTAAATGGACATAAAATCCAACTGCCCAGAAGTTGGTTGTGCTTTTGCTAAACAGACATTAAGTTGTCTGGATTTTTTTTCTTCTGCGTCTGCATACGTTTTAGGTATCAGAACTTTCCTATCTTCTCCAACTACACACTGGTTGATGGGGTAGGAGAAGCCAGACTCCTGTTTTATCAGCCACAAGGTGGCGCTGTGACGCTAAAATCAGGCCTGCGCATGCAGCGACTTTCAGCCTAGTAACAGATTCATCTCTTGTCTCTCAAATGGTGATTCAACTTAGTGCAAAGAAGTTCTAATTTGAGACTAAACCCACGATTTTGGACTAGCAGCAGTTCCTGCGCACACGCACACACACACGCACACGCTGAGCGGTGAGCAGGGAGGTGGGGCGCACCCAGGAAGTCCATGCTGCGCGATACCTACCTGGGCACCGTGCTACTGAGAGCATACCAAACAGAGAAACAATGAAAAGAAAGATGTTACCAAAGGGGGCTTACACGGAATCGCCTATGCAAAACTGAAAAAACCAAACAAAGAAAACCAGGAGAACGAGATATGGCCTGAGGCCTGCAAACTTCCCTCTTCTAGAAAGGCCCCAGGCTGCAGAGGACCAGCCCCGCCTTGTGTTTAAATGCTGATGGGGTTCAGTTTAAGAAGTATATCAAACACCTACCCTGCTTTATAGAAAGCATACTGTAAGTCTCTCAACCGAGTTACTTAGAAAGAAGGAAAAAGGGCTGATTCAGGCGTTTTTTTTTTCTCAGTAAGAGACTACACCGAAAGGGTTTTGGCCTATTTACAGAGTATTGGGAACACACGAAAAGCTATAAAACTTTCCTTTCATGGAAGCTTGAGGTCTTCAGGTTATAAGGCGCACATCCACGATGAATCAGTACTCGACCCTGGCCCTCCCATCTCTGCAGAGGCTCTGCCTTCTGATCCCAAGGACCCACTTTTAAACCAGAGACCAAGGTGTCAACTTAACTGTCTTCCTCTTCAACCACCCATAAAATCCATCACCAAATCTGGCTCCTTTTATCTGCTACACATGCAGTAAAGTTTTCACTGCGGAATTTCTCTCCATGGCTGCCACCGAGGTTAGGGTTCGAGCCCTCTGACACCAATCGCAGCTAAGACCACTGCAGGAGCTTTCAGTGATCAGTGGCCTTGACTAGCTAGCTCTCCTCTAAAACTCACCCTTCAGCTCACTGGCAGCGGGAGTCCTCCGCCAGGCAAGTAGGATCTGTCTTTCTTTGTGTGCAGACTCCAGCAACGCGGCCTCCTCTGCTTCTCACATGTACCACGAGCCTCTGCTCACGCCCGCCTCACCTTTCCCCGCCGTCCTTACTCATCTTTCAGTCTGGGTCTGGCCTCCTCTCATCCTGGAAGCTCAAGTCTCAAGGTTCAGTGGCCACTCTGTGGCCACTCCACAGCCACCTAGCTGGACTATGAAGTCAGCAAGCTAATCTGTGTCATACTGGTATGTCCCACACTGACCACAAAGCCTGGCATGAAACGCACTTACTGCAGCTACACTGGATTGTTTAAAACAAGAGCACAATTGGTGCTCAAGGGAAAAACCCAAGAAAAGCTTGTTTTTTTAACTCAATTATCCGTTGAAAATTGATGACTCTAAAGGTGTTTATTTATTAGATTATAAATATCAGGATATTCATACAGTAGTTTACAATAAAGCCAACTTTAAAACTATAAATATGAGAATCCTGAATAGCAACAGACATTCCACTACCTGGACAGTCACACACTTCACCTAAATTGATCCTTTAGAATATTATATAAACCACCCCATATCTGCTATAAAAACAGGGTTCATCAAGATTTTGCCAGATTACTTCTCGTATCAAAGCTTTTTTGTTCTTTTTTTAATGACAAGCCAATTCCAAGCACAGTTTTCTTTTAAATTTGTTTGATTTTAATTACTGTATATAACATAGCTTTATTCTTAGAAATTATGTCACTAATGAAAAAGGGAGATTAACTGTCATAGGTATCACTTGGTAAGAGCATAAACAAGGCAAAACAGCCCTTGAATTTGCCTAGAGAAAAAAGGGGCAGATAATCATACACATCATATTCAAAGGTAAAGAGCTCTTATTTATCACCCATCTATTTCTGAGTGGTTGTCTGTTTTTACTAAGTTGTTTAATCTCTCCAGGCTTCAACTTCCTGTTCTAGAAAGTGAGCATTTCTGAAAGTTATTAGACAACTAAATAAGATAACATGCTAACTGCTGAGAGTGGTGAGGTGCTCATTAAGTGCTCAATAATTGTGTCTTTTTGTAACGATCATAAAAATGCATTGCACATATTTCTGGCAGACATTGAGTATAAGCTTTCCATGAATACCTGTCAGATCGTCCTCCCTCCAAGCTATACCGCAGGTAATTCATTCCATCCAGGAACTGACTGCTGGGTAGTGAATCATCGCCCAGTTCCTTGAGATCCTCAGGTCTAAGGTATTCTCCCCCATCGCCTGTCATTGTGTCATCCCCTTGAAACAATCAGAAGATGGAAAAAGTTATTTGTTGAATGCAGCATTAGCCACAAAGTCTGTCTGAACTGTGAAATGTATCAGAAGCAGCCTTGTTGTCAGTGGACACAGCACACCAGAAGACACAGGACACACACAGATATTTGCAAAGCACTGGGACTTAAACCAAACCAGTCATCTTCTACACACACCAAGAAGAAATAACCACCTGAACTGTTTTTCTTTTAAGAGTTGTTAATTTGCTTTATTCAATGTATTTTTATTCTGAGAGTTGGTTAAGTTTATACTGTTTAACTTACTAATTAGTCCAATATGTAGGCTAATTGACTTCCATGAGTAGTTTCAACAGTATTATATATTAATAATCTCTTCATGCAAGAGGCAATATGCTTAAAAAATCTACTGCTATGAGATATTTTAAATGAAATACAACATTTTATAATATTAACCAAATGTACACATTAGGGAAAAAGCATTAGGATGAAGCATTAGGATGAAAAAAATGAGCATTAGGATGAAAAAAATTCTGAGATGAATTCCAAGAGTAGCTATACCAACACATAGGTGTATCCTGGTTTGGGAATAACCCTATATTATTTTCAGAGAGTTTTAGCATTATTTGGGAAGATTAAGCCTATGCCTACTGTGAAAAAATAATGTGAATGGTTGAATGCAGAATTTGTTACTCCATACAGGCTCTATGTTAGAAATCTCTTGATTAAGAAGCTAAAAAGATTATCTAAAAACCAAAAGTACCCTAGTCTGCTTATTCTTTTTCTCCTTCCCTGGAGCTACTACCCCACCCCCAAAAATCTGATAGAGTTCAGCTTTGATTTCTGACACCAATTTCCAGTACTGCCCAAATTAGAGTGTCCAGTCCCTCCTCCATGTCAGTTTGCTTTCATATTTCAACCAGCTTCACCTCATCTGCCAGTTCTTACTGAAATCTCTCAGTGACCTAGGAAACAAAGGCAACTCAAATAAGCCCTCCTTTCTCAGTTCTTCAAAATTCCTCAAAACTCCTTAATATAATAGGGGCTGCATTTCAAATTCTCTTACTCCATCCATCTTTCCCTTTGGTCATGTCTTCTTGGTGGGAAGCAGAAAGTTTGTAAGGGTGAAGGAAAGAAAGGGGAGAAAGGAAGAGAACAGAAAAAAACCTAGCAAGAAGAGCTCCAATCTGGGACAAAGCACCTTTGTAGCTGTATCTTGCAGAATATGCAAGTAAACCACACGATCCTGTCTTATGTATACAGAATCTTGATAGAATAGAGGAAGGAAGTCATTTGCAAAGTATATTTTTAACCAACTAGATCAATTTTTGCCACTCTGGTGACAAGTCAAGGCGCGATTTAAAAATCTCTGATTATACTGAGTTCACAAGATGTTGGATGACCTTTGCATTCTCTCATTCCTTGCATTGTGATGGCTTTGTTAAGATGCTTTCTAACAGAGTCATTATGTTCAGTATTATTAAAAGTGAGGCTGCAGAGTTTTAGAGATGATTATTGTGGTCTTTAGGTATACATCATGACAGCTTAAGTCTCAGTGAGAAATGGCCCAAAGAAGTGAAATTCCTAGTGCTGGTATCAGCATCCAAATACTAATCTAATATTATCATTATAATGAGAACAATTATAATTATAATCTGTCTGGTGTCTGATGTTGCTGGTGTTCTACAGAATTTCTCTCCAACATGTTTATGTATAAGATATATTATTCAGTATTAAAAATCAGCAATGAGAGATGGAGAATAAAATACAGAAATGAGTACATAGTTTAAAAAAAATATTTGGGAAGACATTTACCCAAGTTGGTCTACAACTAGAAAATTCTTCATACAACTCAAAGCTTTACAAGTTTTTAATGTGCCCCCCAAATACGGCATTCTTGATTTTTTTTTTTTTTTTGAGACAAGGTCTCTGTATATAGTTCAGGCTGGTAGTGATCCTCAGCCTTCTGAGTGCTGGGATTGCACGCATGCGCCACTGCACCCAGTCAACATTCTACATCTTATCTCCTTTAGAAGGTGAAGAAATTTCTGCCAGTCCATCCCTGCCACTAGATCCTCAGCCTCCATCCTCTCTCAGATACTTGTGTATCAGGCCTTGGTCTGCACCCTCCCATTTCCCCTCGAAGTTTCTGTGGAGTCTTCCCCTTTCACAGATAAAAGATCACCCTTACTGCCATCTTTGAAGGACAGTAATTTCTTCCCCAAATGATTACACCTTCCTTATTTCACATTCTGATGCCTCTTTCATAGTTGAGTCTATTAAAGATCCTTGCTAATTTTAATAATCAATTGAAGTCAAAAGGTGATCTTTTTTTGAAAAAAAAGTCTCCTGAATTCCTCTGATATAACCCAACCTCTTGGCATCTTTCTCCTCAGCCTCCACTCCCTTGAGCATTGGTATTTCCATCTACCTTCTTCCACTGTCCATATTATCATGCATAACTAAGACTTTGGGTCTCTCTAGATGCTATCTATACACAATCTGCATCCATGCAGACCTTACTCCAAACTCCACATCTATATCTGAATTGTCTCTAGACTGCTGCACCCGAATTCTCCTTTCCTCACTTGAAAACAAATGGGGGGGTGGATCCATAGCAGGTGTCACAGGGACATTCTGGGCATTAAACGAGGTGATGCGCCTGGCACTGCAGACTTCAGTACATCCTTTGTCTTTCCTTAGATATCTGCTCCTTCCACTGTCTTCCCCACAAATTCCTTCTGTATACCACTGCTGGATTACTCCTTGTAAAAACAGATTTAAGTGTTTCCATTATTAATTGGAATCTTAGGGAACCTAAATTCCCCCAGACTTCAGCTAAGAATTCAAACACTCCACTGCTGATTGCCATGTGGTTTTACATACCAAACCAAACAACTGGATTATTTTGCCACCCTGTGTCTCTTATATTTTTCTGTCTTGGGACTTTCCTTCTCCACTTCCTAAAACCTGGGCCACCTTCTCAGCAAGTCCATGAGACACCACTAGGTTCTTATCTCCTGATCTCACCAAGTAGTTACAATGATGCCATGGTGCCCAAGAATATTTTATACAGTATCACCCCATCTATGTTTCTCAAAGGCATCCTTCATATTTACATGTCATTTCCCCATGGCACCAGTTACAGAGCTTTCTACATAATAATGTCACACTGATTAATTCTTGATTGGCTTCGTGGCAGGATAATACTGACTGCTTTAAAGTACACCCAGTTTGCCTGAAAAGACACCTATATTTGACTGGACTACTCTTGCATTTCAGTACATTGGTGCCACAGTTAAAACAGAAGGAGGCACAGCGAAGGAGGCACTGGGTCAGGCCTTCTGAACCCAGCAGCTGCCTGGCATCCACAAGCAACAGTGGTGCCATGGAAACATTTTAACTGAGCCTAACATTATAGGGCTTGCAACGTTCTAATTCTTTGCTTGAAAAAGCTACTTTGCACAACTCAAAATATCCTTTATACAAAAACTACTCAACTTCAATTGACTGCTAGGAATAAAATGTTATTAAGTTTTGGGTATTTCTAAAAATGTCAAATTTCTCTTACCAGAAGAAACATTCTTGATCATTAGTCAGTATTCCTCTTGAATCAACTGTTCTCATCACTAGCAATTTTTTAGCATGTAACAACTTTAATTTAAAAAATTACATAATGTTTTAATCAGATCTCATTTTATGCCATAGGAAGGTCTGAAAGGCTGTTTATATGAATGGAATTTCTATAAATCCAACAATAAATGCTTTAAATGCACTAGCTCATTATTATTTTGTAAACAAAGAGCTATTTTTAGTCACATAATCATTAATTTATCTGATTTATAAATTTAGATTTTAATGTAATATATTTACCTTAAAGTAATACCACACATACTTTGGAAACTTCTTGCTATATAGAAACCTTTATAACAATCTTTCCCCTAAATGTCAAATTTACCCTAAATAATTTTAAAAGTTAATTTATCTTTTCCCACCTATCTTTAAAAATCACATTATAACATACATATATACATATATATATGCTCTATCAATCTATTGTGTGTGTAAGACAAGATCTCTTAAACTACAAAGACGTGTCACCATGCCTGATTCTAATTTAATATATTTTTATGCCATCTAAACTGTGTCTTCATCACAGAAGGATGATAAGAATTGAAGCAGTCTAGGTAGCTTAGTTAATAACTAACAACTTAGTTATTAACATGCCCATACTATTTCAGTGTTAACTTAGCAAAGAATTATTTTTTCTCTAAATTTGTATTCTACAGAAAGATATTAGTTTGGGGAAAATCTTGATATAATGTTCACCAGATAAACTAATTATGATAATGTCTTAATTATAGTTGCAAAATCATTAACATAAACAATTTATGGCTTTAAACTTCCAAGTTAACACATTCGCAAATTCAAATGTATACATATACAATCCCACTCATATTACACATGCTATTTCAAAGGACACATTAGTATCAGGCACACAGATTTAAGTATTAAGCAAGCAGTTTCTATGCAGCTAAAAAATTTAAAAGCAAAGAAAGCTTTCACTCCAACAAGTTCCTCTAATGGTACCTGAATCGCTAAGTACTTCCCCATCAATAAAGTGGTCATCAAAATGTTTAAAAGCTGTTCAACATACAAGTGAAGATGAGAAAGATGATCCCTCAAAACAAAATATGGTGAGCATCGAAGCATGCTGAATATTACGTGGCAAATATTAGGACAGAACTTGAAATTATAATACATACTGGGAACTTCTGGCTTGAGCAATACTTTTTCATTTACTCATGATAATACATTGTTCCAACATTTTCACTCATATAATAAACTCTTATACAAGCTAAGATTTACTAGTAGGTGATATAACAAATTAGTTTCAAATAAGAACATCTCAGTGTAAAGGTTTATCTTAGGATTCTATGTTAAAGAAACTAAAATGATTACTTTTACTATTTCTCCATAAAAAGCAATTAGTATTAGGTCTAGTGCCATCTTCTATGGCAACAATTTTTCAAACATACACATTTACCATATGTATGTATGGTAATAAATTTTAATTGTGTATATTTGATTAATAGCTACACAATAGAAACTTACACGCTGTTTTCATGTTTTTTTAGTAAAAAAATTTTTTTTACCCAAATGGAATATCACATGGAGTTTCAAAATGTAAAAGAAAGAAAAGTCAACTACTCCAGCTGAAGTAGAGGGCTCCTGCATGATGCTTCATGCCTGGGCCCAGGTAGCTCAGTTTGAAAAGCAGCCTTCTTTGAACTCTGAAGGGCGCTGCATTAGATAATTTTTTTATCCACTCTTAAACTACAGGCTGTATCTTTCTAGCTTAAGGAACTGCTTACCTATAAGGGGAAGTCAAAATACACAGTGACTATTTAAATTGTAAAAATTTTTTACAGTAAAAGACTCATTGCCAGTGATCACCTTCAGTCTTCCTCCATGCTGAACACACTTATCATTCCCTCCACTTTCTGAAGCAGTTCTGGCAGTTCTCTTTCATGAGTGTCTATGTAAAATGCTATCAAAAACTCAAAGGCTGCTGCTGCTGTACGCTATTCAAGGGAAAGATAGGTTCATAAAACGTGTTCTCGTTCCACCTTGTTTGCCAGGGCTGGCACCATGTGAGTTCTGGCTCCTCCCCAAAGTCAAAATGAACATGAAAGTGAACAATCTGAATCTATTCAGGATACTGAGACAGCCACAACAGTGCAACTAAAGACAGTCCTAAGAAGACTCCAGGACTGCTGCAGATAGTGGCAAGAATGATGGGGTAAGTGTGTTCAGAGTGGCAGGGAATATTTGGAGAGGGAATAATGGCAACATGTCTTTTGCTGTAACAAATTTAAAAAAATTAAACATTCCCTCTATTTTTCAATCACATCTCATCCATTGAATATGTACCATTTGCTACTGTGCTGTTTTTAAAGCTTTCTCTAAGGCTCCTTTCCTCTGGACTTAATACACATTCTATACATTAGAATGAATCAGAAAGCAGAGATTTCTCAATATATCACTTATGAAGAAAATTCTAAGGTCTTTAAGGCATTCGAATAAAAATTATTTTGAGAGCTAGAGATACAGCTCTGGGGTAGAGCATGTGCTCAGTGCATTCGAAGCCTTGGTTTTGATCCCAGCACCAAAACCAAACTTTGCTGGACATAATCAAACCATAGATTAGAACATAATTTTATTACCAAGCAAATCTTTTAGCATATGACCAGTTTCTGGTTTCTTTTATAGTCCTGTTACTTCAGAAACGTTAAAGATAACAGGAGAAAGACTACCCCAAGCAATGGCAAAAGTAAATGTATTGAAACAAAGTGACAAAGGGAGTTTTAAATGTTGAAGTGCTGTCATGCACAGAAGCAGCTTGGTCCTGAGGACGAGGATGGTTTGCTCTCGAGCAATGATATTACAGGCATCACAGAAGACAGAGTCAGACCTTACCCTCTTCATCAGAAACGTCGAGAACCTCCGTCATGGTCTCGGGAACATTTAGCTTATGTTTTTCTGTGATAGTCTGGAAAGAAAAAATCATTAACGCTCAATTAAAAACGAAACCAAAGATTAAAAGGATCACAGCAGTGGTCAGGCCCTGGCCAGTCCAACCTACCCTCACATGTATTTTGAAAACTTTCTCTCTCATGAAAACTCATCTGTTCTTCCTGGAGATAAATGACCCTTGACTCAAGTGAAGTTGTACAGAAGAGGATCATTAACTTAACTGAGTTCCCATTTGAAAAATAGATTCTTTAGTAATGGCATTAATAATTAGTCTCATTGAGAAAGCAGATTAATGTTTTCAAGCCTTCCCTAAGATGAACTAAGTGATTTTTCTAGAAAAGAAGCAATGAACATATGTAATTTATTAAAAGGAAAGCTGTTAGAAAAGAAGCTGTAATCAATGTGAGCCAAATAAATTACATGGACAAAAAACTGGGGTTAGAGGATCAACAGGAGGAAATTGATCACCTTTATGGATCGCACTGGGCTAACATTCTGGTGTGTTGCTTATTTGCCTTCCACAATAGCACCCCGGAGTACTTCAATTCACTGCCTTTATTTCTGATGTGAGGCATAAGGTTAAGAGACCAGGTTCTGCAGTGCCTGGTCTGGTGCCTGGTTTAAATTCTAGCTTCATTACATATCAGCTCTGAGAACTTACCAAGCTCCCAGCATTGCTGTGTCTCAATTTCCTTATCTATAAAAGAGGGGCAAGAAATACTTCACAGCTGGGCATGTCGGTGCACACCTGACTCCCAGAATTCAGGGAGGCTGAGGCAGGAAGATTGCAAATTCAAACCCAGCCAGGGCCACTTAGCAACTTAGCAAAATCCTATCACAAAAAAATTTAAAAAGGGGACAGAGATGTAGCTCAGTGTAAAGACTAAGGGGTTGACCCCCAGTATTACATGAGAAAAAAGGGTAATATGTCACAAAATAGTTTTGAAGATTAATGAAATAGTATACTCAAGAGTTCTAATAATAGTACTGGCATATGTTAGTGCTCACCAAGTATGAACTGGTGCTGCTTATTTTATTGTAATCCAAAGTTAAATTCATCTTAAACATGAAAGGCCTCTGCACTTTTCATTCACTCGTTCACTCAAGAAACACAGCAAAGGCCATGCCAGTCACACTGATCTCCAGATACCACAGCAAGTTTTTAAAAAGAAGAAGAAATCAAGCACAGGAAGACAAACACCACGGGACATCACTAATATATGGAAGCCAAAGAGGAGGAGGACACCAGGGGCTGAGTGGACGGAGGACTGGGGAGCTGCGCTCAGAGGTTATGGATGTTCGCCTCGGCAGGAGGTTTCAGTGCAAAACACCCACTGTCCCATGTGGTGACTACAATGATAGTAACAAGGTACTGTGCACTTGAAAGCTGTCGAAAGTAGACTTTCAGTGGGTACACGTACACGAGTGCACGCACGCAGAAGAGCACATGTGGGGCAGATAGAGTACATTAATTAGCGCAACTTGGTCATTCCACAGTGTACATGCATTATCAGCACACTGTGCAGTCCAGAATGCACATGGACTATTTCTGCCAATTTCAATTAAAAAAATGTTCAAAATAAAAGGATATCAGGGACAAGAAAAGGATGTCCACTATCACCACTCCTATTCAATATAGTTCTGGAAGCATTAGCCAGAGCAATTACACAAGAAAGAGAAATAAAAGGAATCAGGATAGGAAAGGAAGAAGTTAAACTATCATTATTCACAGATGACATGATACTCTACATAGAAGACTCCTAGAGTTAATAACCAAATTCAGTAGCATAGCTGGATACAAAGTCAGCACTCAAAAATCAATAGCATTCTGTACATAAACAATAAACTCACCGAGAGAGAAATTAGGGAAACCATGCTCTTCACGATAGCCTTCAAAAAACTGAAATACTTGGGAATCAATCTAACAAAGAAAGTAAAGGATTTATATGTTGAAAATTACAGTACTTTGAAAGAGGAGATCGAAGAGCATAGCAGAAAATGGAAAGATATCCCTTGCTCATGGATAGGAAGAACCAATGTGGTGAAAATGGCTATACTCCCAAAACTGTTACACAGATTTGACGCAATACTAATCAAA
>RJWT010020026.1:0-18139 GCA_004365215.1 Cuniculus paca | reverse complement strand
TCTTCATCCAGGGGTACACCACGGGCTCCTTGCCCTTCAGGCCCGGCGGGCTCTTGTCCGCCAGCAGCAGCGGGCACGCGGGGGCGCTGCCCCCTGCCAGGACGCCCGGGGTGGCGGGGGCTGCCTCGCAGCGCCTGGAGGGCGCGGGGGGCGCCGCGCGGTGCTGCGGGGGGGGCGGCGGCGGGACGTGGCTCGCGTGCAGGCCGCGCGCCGGGCCTTTGGCGAGCGTTGGGGGCTGCTCGGGCCGCCCGGGGCTGGCACCGCCGCGGTAGCCGTAGGGGTAGGCGGCGTCCGCGGCCCCGGGCGCCGGGTAGAGTGCGGCCGTGGGGTAGGCGGGCTCGCGGGCGGCCCGCGGCGCGTAGTAGGAGGCGGGGGGCTCGCGGCTGCTGCCCGCGTGAGGGAGCTGGGGCTGCGGCGGCGGCAGGTGCTGGGTCGCGGGGGCCGGGGGCTGCTGGTAGCCGGGCCCCCCGCCCGGGCCTCCGTCTCCGCCGCCCGGGCCGCTGTGCTGCGCGTACTCCTCGAAGGGAGGGAACTTGGGCTCGATGTAGTTGGAGTTTATCAAAAACGAGCTCATGGTCATTAATTTGTGAAGTGCAAAAATACTAATTTTTCTCGCGTTGTCGTTTTTCTGGGCTCGCGGAGGCCCCTCCCCCTCTCGCCTGGCCTCCCATCCCCCTTTCCTCTGCGCCCTTCCCCTCCCCCCGCTGTCAAGTGCCCTCCCCTCCCCCTCCCGCCGACGCCGCCACCGCCAAAGTTCGAGGCGCTCCTCCCCCGCCCGCACGCGCGCGCGCGTTTCCGCCCAAGCCCCGCGCGCGCCCCGCCCCGCCCCGCCCCACGTGCAACGCCCTCACCAATGGGCGCTCCGCGCGCGCGGACCCGGATCAGGAAACGCGCGGGTGGGTGATGGATGTCGCTGTCCTGCCCGAGGCGGGGGCAGTGAGCTGGGGCTTCGGACCTCCTGCCCCAGTGACTTGAATTCCTGCTGGGAATTCGGGGTGTGACAGGCTGTGGGTCCTCGCGGGCCCTACTTCTGACCTACTCCTCCGAGAAGCTGGGCGGCCGTGGCTCGGCGCTGACCTCGCGCTCAGTCAGGCCGCGCGCACTGCCGGGTTCGAGGCCCGCTGGGAGAGGGTCGGGCATCGAGACTGGGAGACATCCCGGTGTTTATCCTGGCCCTGGAATAAAACGAACGAGGCCAACACACCCGTTCTCTCACCCGTCCATTCCTTCCCCACACACTGCGGTCTGGTCTGCTCCGGGGTCCTTGCTTTGAGAAGCCTGGCAGGAGCCGCAGAGTGGGGAGATAAGAGGGCAGCGTAGAGAAATCCACACAAGGACGGAAAGCGGGGCCGTCCCAGTGTAGCCGGATGGACACTTTCCACATATTTTGCCCCCTTTTATTCTTTTAGAGACCGACTCTAGGGTTTTTTTCCTAAAATGTTTTTGGAACCTTCGTAACAGCATCTAGTTTGACGGAAGAGTGGACGAAATGAACAAAATATGTCTGTTTTTACTAGGTGCGCCTCAGAGACTGTGACCCAAGGATGGGAAAGGAGAGAAGCGGCGCCACAACAAAAAAACAACAAAAAATGAGCTTTGAAACCAGTAGCTTCCTATTTTAGAACCACTCCCCAACAAGCCCTTGTCGGAGTTGATCGTGAACAGGTCTTTTTGAGCTAAAAATTTCGCTTTCCCTTCTGGACGCTGCTTTCTGAAACTGTATCTGGGGCTAGAGTTATATTTACAGAACAGTATAATTTCTGAATTGCTGAAAATTAGCATATTAACGATATCAATAGTTCCGGAAAGGAGGGAGAGGGAACTGTTGCCTGCCATTTGGTAATTGAAATTTGATGAGTAAGCTAATTATGCCATTATTAACAAATAAATTACTTATTCATCCCACCTAATGTTGATCTTTGAAGTAAATACTGATATCTTGTTAATGTGTGTCTGCCCTTGTCTGACTTACAAACACACCTACGTCCTCCTCTTTTCAGGCTAGATTAAAGCCATGCAAACTAGCACAGTCACCATTCTAAAAATAACTTTCACATTGGCATGCAAAACAAGGAAATTTCAGCTAGTGCACCTTGGTTGATTTTTCAAAGAGTAGTACAAACAGAATTCTCACAACTGAGTCTGGAATGCAGGCGAGGAAAGTTACACAGCCCAAGCCTGATGACACTTCAAAAAGAATGTCAATTCTATCTTCATTTATATCAGTTACCACTATGAATTACTAAATGCTGGAATATATCCATTTGATGGATAGTCATTTAATGCTTAGCCACATAAAGCCTATTATGTGGGACTAATCTTTAAACTAATTTAGGAAAAGAGCTTAAAAAAGGGATCATGTTAGCTTTTTGCCTGGAATCTGTAATTGCCCTGAAGTGGTACAAAGAGGTTTTCCACATTGGGTGTATGTGAAGAGTGCTGTCCATTGATGTGAGGCCCTCTGGAAAAATTTTGTTTTTAATGAAATCTGAGTTAGAAATCAACACTGACTGTAATCTTTAGACAGTCTTTCTAGACTGGAGGGAGGGATCTAACCTATAATACAACTGCCTAAAGCAATACGCCTTTGTAGCAAGAAAAAAGTAGTATGTACATAGAGTATAACAATACATACATATATAGCAATATTAGAAATCTGGGTTCTCTAAGCTTCAGGGGGAGAAAAAGCATGACAAGGAAACCTTGCCCTCCTCATGTCATCAGCTTTGAGTACTAGGGTCTTAACTGTGTCTGTTTAATATTTACAGATACTGAAACACAACATTCATGTTGCCCAGCCTCAGAACCTTCTACGGAGTTTCTATTTTTAAGTATTAAGGAGACCCAGGCACTGTTTTGTATACAGTTAAGCTAAATGAGTTAACTGTGCCTGTGTTTTGTGCAGTTCTATTACTTTAGGAAGATGGGCTTACACAGAATTCCCCCAAGGCCTGTAACTTGTCTTTGTGGTTCCTATCATAAACACAAACGGAGCCAGGACCACCAAGTGTTATCTCACACACCGACATTTTGACGTTTTACTGCAAGATTTATGACTATAATAAACAATCTCAGTACCTTTTCTGAACCTTCCACAATCTCCCTTTGCAAGCCATACCCTAATTCCGTTGAATCAAATAGTCTTTTGAAAGACACCTTTTTAAAAACATCTCTTGCCATCATGTAAGATCCAAGATACCAAAGAAAAACTAGGAAGATACTAACTCAATTAAAAAACAAACCAAAATTTACCAGAAGCATCTTGCTTGAGAAAAGATGGGATGCTCTGAAATGGAGCAGAGAGGGAGCAAGCTAATCTTCTCACACCAACTGGCTCCAGTCCCAAGCACGGTGAAAGCGTTATCCTTTTCTTGGGAAACTGGTAAGCACATTTGCTCATTTCCACGTGGAGGGATAACATATATTCCCAACAAAAGCTTTCTTAAAATCCCATTAAGTGAAATAACTTTTCGTCGTGTCCTCACGTCCCAGATGGAGGAGAGCGGAGGGAGTCTGAGGGAGAGGGAGGGCGGGAGGGAGGCAGTATTTGCAGCTTGGTTTGAATCTGATTTGAATCATTTTGAATATATTTGGAACAGCCTTCCCTCTTGAATGCAGCCCTGTCCCAAGTTTCAAAGTGACCGAACAGTGACACCGTGTGCATTTTGTTTCTTATTAATCTTACACATTGACAGTCTTTGTTAAATCACAAGGCGCGCCCTTCACCAGCCGACATTTTCATATTTGTTAGACGCGCTGACCTGAAGTTCACCTCGGCCTTGGACTTTGCGCTTCTAAAAGGTCTATACAGTGTCTTTTAGAGAGCAGGGTGCTTTGCCCAGGTCATTCCTTCTCAGGAAAAACCAAGGGAAAAAGCAAAGGAAATGTAAACGTTATGGAATGTATTGACTGTATTTGTTCTTTGTTCTTTAGAGCCAGAATCACCCAGACTTGTTCTCTATCTGTCTCCTCTCTGAAGCAGACTGGGGGAATGGCAGAAATTCAGAATGCCTGATGCTGGTATTTAGGGCTTCCTCTGCCAACCCTAGACATCATTGTAGAGGAATAACACTTTACCAAGCATTTTACCAATTAATTGTTTGGGAGTAGTTTCCTGGTAGTAATTTAAAATGATGAACACAATGCAGGCATAAGGACTGAAATTCATCTTAGGATTTCACATAAATTTCAAACAGGATTGTGCCAGAGGCCAAAAGATAAAAATCTGAATAAAGAGATTTCTAAAAACACTGTGACTTCTACCAGTCATCTTTTTCTTTCACTTTAAAGACTAGGGTGGAAGTATCTACCAGTATTGAAGCTAAAATGTTTCTAAGGTGTGTTACAATTTTAACAAAAAGCACAATGAAAAGGTTCTTTTAAAGAGACATAATTGTCTCCGTAAGAGAGGGAGTTCCCTTTTGTTGTTGTTGTTGTTGTTGTTGTTTTCTTTTGTTTTTTTCATTTCCCTAGCCCAGATGTGGTAATGTGTTCACTGCTGTAACAGCAATCACCACAGTTGTTTCCTTTCTTCTATTTCATCTGGCAAAACCCCATTTGGCTCCAAGCTCTTGGCCAGAGTAAAAACTTTACACATTACCCAGTAGAAGCATCCTGATTGCTTCCATGAAAGCAGTGTTTGGCAAATATTTACTTTACCACTGAACATACCTGGCACTATTAAAGCTAATCAACCTGAATATATTGGGATGATCTTAAACATCCCTGCAAGAGTCTACATTCTGAGTAGTTGGGTTATCTCAAAAATTAAGAAGAAAAACCAAGGAAAATAGTTTCTTTCCTCACTGTTTTCCTACAGTGACCCCTTGAAGGTCAATACATAGAAAAGGGAAATATGTCCCCTATAAAATAGATTCTAATGGCAACAACACCTTAATCTAGATCCATAAAATATTGTTTAGCTCTTCAGTTGCAATTCACATATAACTCATGGTTCCAGTCCGCTTCTTTAATATACTATTCCTTTTCTTTTCTACTCTCCCACCCTTTTTCCTTAGCTTTCTTTCCCCTCTCCTCAGCCACCTCCCCTCAATTTCACATGTATCTTTAAAAAATATTTTCTGAAGAACAGAAGTTTATCGTGGTCTTACAAACTGGCCTGGTATTTATGGAGTCCACCTTTCTGCATTCTCTACAGCTATTCACTTGTAGATTGTAGCATTTATTTTAAACTCAGTTGTGGTTCAATAATAAATATAGCAAAAATTTTCAGCAACACAAATGTTTTTTCCTACACCAATGAGCATTTTCTCACTGGTGGTGGGTGGTGATGGTGGTGTAATTCTGTTCCTTTCAGAAGGGTTTCCACTTTCTTCCCTCCCCTTCCCAGTTCTAAGAATTATTTGCATTTGGTTACAATTTCAGAAAAAAACATCTTCTATGTTTGACAATTGCAAGAATACATTTTGCAAAAAGTGGCTGCATTTGACCTTATCCTGGCACATTTTAGGGATCATTATATGTGCTAAAAAGAAACAACAACTCTGGCCAATCCAAATTCTCTTTTCCAAATTAAAGAGGTTTATTGTGCTGTTCTCTTCCCTTTGAGGGTATGATGGAACATTGAAAACTTGCTACATTATTTCTTAAAGGCCTACTACTGAGTTTCGAGCATTTTTATTTTGTGATAAACCCACAAACCACTCCTGGTTCCCCAACATCTAAAGTGTTGGTGTTTCAGTAATCTATGCCTATTTACCTGCTGCTATTCCCTCAGAATGGGAGCGATAATTCAACATGAAATACAGCATGTATTACTCTTGAAAAGAGGAATTTTCTATCCTTCCCTCCGTAATTGAGGTCATTCAACCACTAGGGTTCACCTGGAGTCCATACCGTGATACACGCGTCACTCCGAGCCATTTTATCTTTTGTGCTGATAGTCAAGATCGCAGCTCTAACATTGACATCAAACTCTGTCTGGGCAGATGACTAAGAGTGCTGCACAATGTAAACTTTTGACCCTCAACTTTTTGACCCACAGTTGTAACACACTAACCACAAAGATACACAAAGCTGAACTTCTTCTTTCAGAGGGAAGAGGCCCCTGAGGATCTCAGGATGCCCTTCTGCCACAGCCTTTGGAATCAGAGGATGAGCTGCATATTTTTATGTGTTTGTGACTGTATTTCCTGTCAAATTAGCCTCTCCTTTTTGTCAGCACATAGGAACTAGATTAACTGGAAATCACTTATGATTCCACTAACAATGAAAATTTAGAGTGCAAAAGAATCTGGCAAAAAATAAATGAAAGCAAAAAGAAGATGGGGGAAAGCCAGCAATGAAAGGGGATGACTTTTTTTTTTCTTTATTTAAAAATAAGGACGGTGCCCTAATTGTTGAGAGAGCTGGCCCAGGCAGGCGAGTTGACTGTGAACTTGTACTAAAGCGTGCTCTGCTGGCGATTCCTAGGGTGTGCAGATTTATCTTCTCTGCATTTACTTAACCCGGCAGTGAACTGCATGGGCGTCATTTGTTAGGCGATGACAGACTTCACCTCCAGCAAGGGCTGCTTCACAAAATCGCAATAATTACCTAATAACCTTCATAACAAATATTATTATTGAAAAGACTGGTTTGTGGAGAAGGGATCTGGTGGGAGAAGGACAAAATCTCTTTGTGAAAGACACCAAACAAAACAGCCTTAACTGATCCTTCCAGTGCTGGGGCTTAGAATGGCTAGGACTGTGGATTTGCTCCCATACTTGGTGGGAGTCTAAGCTGACCCCCTCAACCTTGCCTGGGAGCCCTGCTTATAGTTTTATCATTGGCTAGAAGGGAATTTCCCTTAGAAGCCAAAGGGATGGAGCCCACAATACTCTGCCCTCTGCAAGGTGGGCAAGCCAAGGGCAGATCCCCAGCCAAGGCAAGAGAGACATTAAGTGAATCTTTCAAGTTAAAAGGGTTGTTCTCCCCTTTAATAGGCCATCTTTTAGGATGTGATTATTTACATCTCTGGATCACAACAAATAAACATGACTGTTTCTAGAAGAAAATTCTGTCTTGCTCTCCCAGAGCTGCCAACAATGCAGCAGAGGAAAATTCATGAGAGAAAGGCAATCTTGGCATAATGCTGTGAAATTAGACCATCGAGACCCTAACAAACCCCTAAGTGAGTGTGACCAGAAGCTTCCTATTATATTTACAGTTCAGGAAATATTGTCTCTTAGGCTTGTGGAAACAAATGAGCCCCTGTGCATTTCCACTGCCTTCTCTTTTTATAAGATGAGGAGCACAGACTCATACTTCGGCCACCGGCTGAGGGGCTGAGGCTGGATGTTCTCATAAAGCTCTCAGGGACAGTGATTTTTTTTAAAAGTTAGTTCCTCTGCAGAAACAATCTATGAAGGATGTACAAGAAGAAGTAACTTATCTACAAAATGAGCAGAGAGTCGCCAACCTCTTTAGTATCTTCCTATGAGAATAGAAAGAAAAATAAACCCCTCCATAACATTCACATAGGATGCTGACAGGATGCTGTATTTCTTAAAAGTCATGACAACACATGGGTTGATCTACACTCTTAAATTCTCCTCAAGTTTTGTGAAGATCAACACAGACAGAAATAAGTAAGCTGACAATGTTTATACCCTGTATTTTTTAAATCTGCAGGAGAGATTATCTGTGTTTTATGACGTTGGATATGACTCCACCAACTCAGCCACCGAAGTGATGTGGACATTTTCCTTACTCAAGGTAGTCAGAAGAACCTGCCAGCATTTCTATGACTCTTCTTCTGCTTCTAATCTCAGTCACCAAGAAATCGCTTAAGCCAGATCACCAAATGAGTAACTGAAGTGGAGCCAAAACCCAATGTTTTCCAGCAAAGGTCCCCAAACTCAGAGCAGCAAAACACGGAATCCAGGAACCTCACAGACACATAAGACAGCACCCACACATGCAGAATGTTTATTCTGGTTCCCACTAAGATGTGGACACATCTTCCTGAGTGCAGACATACCAAAATTCACTTTGCTAGGTTACACAAAGTGACTTCAAGGATTCTTCATCTTGCCATACTATTCAAGAAAAGTAGGATTTAAGAGAAGGTTTTAATTTTTCAAAACAAAACTTTCTGAGTTTTGACTTTGGAATTTCTGACTTTCAGGACATTTGTTGGACTTATTCTGAGTGTGGATGACCTTCGTGTGTACAAAGTGTGTAGAAATTCCAAATCTATACTCTAAAATATTTTTCTTTAAGCATTTGGTAAATATCTATACTAATTCATGCAGAAAACTACCTAGCTCCCAAGAAATGTGGAAAAAAACACAACAGATTCTTTGTTGTTTCTCAGTACAGTTTGAGATTTGCCTTAACTTCTCAAACAGGATTGGGGGAAATCAGCTAGACTCCTTGTAAATACCCCCTCAAAAGACACATTGCCACAATGTCTCCAGTCACTTGTGGTTTGCCACTGAAGAATGGGGTTGCGGGGGTGGGGGTGGGGTGGTGGCTGGGGCCAAGGTAGAATTGTACCTAGGAAAAATTTATTTCACCTTACTTCACTCATTGGTACAATTTTGGAGGTTGTTTTGGAAATCATAGATTATGTAAATTTCCTCAGATCAAACAGAAAAAGCAACTAACAAAAGAGAGGCGGAAATCTCCTACTGACAAAAGACCAATTTTGTTCCTAAACTATGCTTTATGATGTGTCAGGAAAAACAACTTAATGGCTCTGGGGACTTTTAAGTTGGTCATTGAAGACACCTGATTTCCCCTCAAACTTTAGGGCACAGTTTGGAAGAGAGAATTTGTGTGTTGAGAGACAGTAAATTTCTCTAATCTTTAGTGCTATCTAGGGGGAAGCCTAAGTTGCCTTCTGAGGGTCCTATGCATAGATGTTTCTACAAAGAAGGAGAGGAAAAGGAAAAGAAGAGAGAGAGAAGAAAGGCAGGGCGGAAGAAAAGAGAGAGCTTTAACCCCTTTCAATTAGCCTGGGGATTCAAAGATTAAAGTTAAATCCGGCCATAAAGTTTATTGCTGCAGACTCACAGGCGGGTGAGAACAGTCCCATCGAAATAAAAAGAACGCGCAGGCAAACAAGGTTCAGGGACTGGGCCTGGGTGCGGGGTAGGGTGTGCTGCCCTCCTCGGATGGGGACCCGCGGTCCCTAGAGTGCCATGGGAGCTGACAGCTTGGAATCGGCCTCGCAGCTCAGGGGCCCAGTCTGGAGGTGCAGCCCGCGCCTGGACAGCCTCTGCCACCCTCCTGCTTTCGAGAACCATCCTGAAATCCGGCCTCGAAGGCCGCCTCAATTCAGTCCTGCCAAATGACCCTGGCTAGCGAAGACATATTGCCACAGCCCCGTAAGGAATCCCGCCAGAGTCCGCCTCGGCCCTGCCCGGGCCTTTCTTTCAAACTCCCGAGAGCAGCCCCGGCGCCCGCAGCCGGCGCCCCACTGTCTCCCAGCCCCCACCCCGAGGCTCTGCGACCCCCAAAGAGCCGGGACCCAGCCAGGCCCCGAATGAGGGGGGCTCCCGTCAACTCTCCAAACACAGGCCCATTCGCACACAAAATCATCTTTTTTGCACGCCGGCAGGAATAGCGGAAGTCATTAACATCTGCGGCCGTGCAGCAATTAGGGTTAGGCCTAGGGATGCGACGCGGCCACAGGCTCTGCTCACCGTGCTGCCTTCGCAAAACTAGCTCTTGGCGCTGGAAATGGAGCAGAGGACAAGTGTGCCCTCCCATTTTAAATTCTGATATAGTCTCAGAGTTATTGAACGAAAAGAGAGAGAGAGAGACAGAGAGACAGAATAATGATCAAGTTTTCAGAGTACAAATAAACTTGAAAGCGCTCAAAAGGCGAGCTTACCTTAACTCGAAGGGAGCCATTTTTCAGAGAGTTTTGAGACCTTGTGGTTTGGACACTTCTGGACCTAAAATTGACAATTTGAATGACCAGGCAGCACACGTAGCCTGCAAAAGAGTCAAATGGAGTCCAGCGTCAGTGAGATTATATGTTATGTGGTATATAATGTTGGATGTCAACTCCCCAAAACCATAAAACTTACTTTAATGGCCCCACGTGACGTTTTATAGCCAGTGAGCCGATCTGTCTGTGCTATGGATGATTTTACGATCTAATTCATAGACAAAACCCTATTCATTTGGCACCCAAATGTCATAGAGCCGGAACTGGGGCTTATAAAGTTTACTGTTTTATAACTTTTAAAAGGAAAGACGGCATCAGTGTAAGCGGTTGGTAAATGTGCAAATCTCTAGTTGTGCTTAGCTGCTCTGAGGAGTTTCCCAATCAAGCTAGGATGGGGTAAGTACCTTCCATTTGTAGCAAATTAATTGTAGCAAAAGAAGCCAACTGGGTTCAGGGTGAGGAGTTGGGAAGGGGCACTGGGGTTGGTTAGCAGCAAAGGTTTGGGTCCACAACCTGGCACAGAATCCTCGACCACGAGTGGAGGCCTAGGATAGCCTTAGGAGAGAGACAGGATCTGTGTGGGCCTCAAAGGGGCTAACAAAGCCCTAGGCTTTTTCTCCTGCTTTCTCTCTTCCACTCTCTTTTTTTGTACCCAGCACGTTAACTTGGTTTCCTCAGAGATGGGTAAAGTGGATAGGCTTTGGAACTGCCTGTAGCTTTTCCTACTTTCTGCCCTGAACTTTCTGTTGGGTCACACTTAGGAAGGCAGATGGTTAGGATGTTGGTCTGAGGCCTTCATGAACAGGCAGGCTGCTCAGGTGAGCCTCAGACTTACCAGCTCTCAAGACTGGACAGACAGACAGACAGACAGACAGGCGGACAGACAGAAAAGCAGAAGGAGCCGCTCGCTATTTGGCACAAACCAGACCAAGAGAACTTACAATAGAAAGTTTATTTTTTGTTTCCAGTCAGTATTTTTCCTTAAAAACAAATACCCCCCCCCAAAAAAGCTGATCACAGTTTGCTTAAACAGCCAGACTTGGACAATATTTGTAACTTTGTTCACAAAAACATACATCACTGAAGCTGCGCTTATAAGCCACTTCCAGAGTTCGTGCAAAGGGTCCTACAAAGGCACGCAGGGACACACCGCTTGGAGTCACAGTTTTCGTCACAGAGTCACTAGTCACTACACGTTGAACAAGTTGTGTCTCATTAAGTCACCTCTACAACAGCATTAATTACACAAGGAATATAGGTAGTTTGAATAAAAATATCTTTAACAGCTTGGAGCTATTGAGACAGGAACACTTCCACGCACATGCACAGTTAAACAACTCAAGTGCAACACACAACATTGGCACTAAACGAGGTTGAAGGGGGACTTTTCTGTGTGTTTTTTTCTCTTTTCTTTTTTGTTATAGTTACTTCAAGTAACACAGCTTGCTTCATATAAATAAGTTAAAACATCTATTTTTTTTTCAAGACAAAGCCATTCAGGACAAAGAGATGAACAGAAAGCAGATCTACTTATACAGGCGCTATAATGGCAATAAACAGGCTCATGATTAAAAGATGAATTAGGGCAACGAGAACAGGGCTTCTTCACAGAAGGAACACAAGGGAGTTTCAGAAAGTCACCTTAGTACTGACACTAAGCGGGACCGCTAATACTGCTCAGTACTTTAAATGCTCAAATGCTCAGGGGCGGAAGGCCCCTCCTGCTGCCGCCATGCTCATGCTTTTCAGCTTATTATCTTTTTTCCACTTCATTCTCCGGTTTTGGAACCAGATTTTAATTTGTCTCTCCGAGAGGCAAAGAGCATGTGCTATTTCAATCCTTCTTCTGCGGGTCAGGTAGCGGTTGAAGTGGAACTCCTTCTCCAGCTCCAGGGTCTGGTAACGTGTGTAGGCCGTCCGGGCCCTTTTGCCTTCAGGGCCGCCTATGTTGTCTGCAATAGAAAAGTTAGCGGTTTAGCCACCAACTCCTCAGCCCCTGGCTTCCAAAGTCCTCCGGCTGACGAGCTAGGGTCCTGAGCGGGGAACCAGGCGAAAGGCTCAACAAGTTTTCCCTCCCTTTCCACCGGCCACTCCCCAATTTCCTTCCCTCTTCCTTTCTAGAGAGAAAACAATACGGTTTGGACTCTGGGAACAATCGGCCCAAGTGAGGCTGGAACCACGTCCCGGAGGACCGCCGGGCTTTCCCTCGCCCCTCTGTGCCCTCTGGCCCTGCCCCAGGAGCCCCAAGCAGGGGGCACAGCCCTCCCAGGCAGCCAACCTCTCGGAAGCCCACCGAAGCACGGCCCTTTTCTGAGTGCCAAAGTGGCCTCCAGGTCATCCTCCCTCAAAGTTCCAGCCCCAGGAGCTGCCTCCAGTTCCAGCTTGTACGCCCGGGGCGCACGCTCTCTTTTTCTTTCTTTCCTCTTTCCTTCTCTCTCCCTCTTCCCCCAAACTTCAGAATCCCGCCGGCCCTCGCCTCGGTTATTCCCCTCAAGCCCCTTTTCGGGGCTCTAATTAGTAACGCCGTTTCCCCGGCGTGGCCCTTCCCATAAATTATCCGCCCTGACAAGACCGACCACGGCCCCTCTGCCTGCCGTCCTCTGCTTCTCTGCGCCCTTCTCGGCCGGCCTGACCCGGAGCGCGTTCCGAGGCGCTGGGGTTCCAGATGGATTTTTTTTTTCCTTTTCCTTTCTCCCGTTTTTTAAAGTCCAACCTTGCCTGGCCACCAGCCCATCGCCCCGCTATTTGCGAGTGCAGGTTGCTGCAGAGAAGCGGAGGAAAGACGCAGGCAGGGGAAGGAGATCGGCAGGCAGAGGCTCCGCGGGGCTGGGAGAAGACACTAGGAGAGACCGGGAGATAGGGCGGCAAAGGAGACAGGGGAGACCGAGAGCCGCGCCCCCGCGGCCGCGTGGATTTAGAAAAAGGCTGGCTTTACCATGGCTTATGTGCAGCTTGCGCATCCAGGGGTAGATCTGGGGCTGGGCGGGCGGCGCCGGGCTCGGCTCGCTCTGCGCGCTCGCCTGCTCGCTGCTGGCGGGGGCGTCCTCCTCGGCTCCGGACGCCGTGCCAACCCCCTCTCTGCTGTTGATGTGGGTGCTGCCGGCGTTGGCCGAGGCGCCGCTGGAGTTGCCCAGGGAGTTTTTCCCGCCGTGGTGGCTGTCGCTGCCGGGCGAAGGGGCCACGGCGGAGCAGGGCAGCGGGTCGGGCGGAGGCGAGTGCGTGGACGTGGCCGGCTGGCTGTACCTGGGCTCGGCGGGCGCCGCGCTGGCGCCGGCCGCGTAGCTGCGGGCGCGCTCCCCGGAGCCAAAGTGGCCGGAGCCGGAGCGGCCGACGCTGAGATCCATGCCATTGTAGCCGTAGCCGTACCTGCCGGAGTGCATGCTCGCCGAGTCCCTGAATTGCTCGCTCACGGAACTATGATCTCCATAATTATGCAACTGGTAGTCCGGGCCATTTGGATAGCGACCGCAAAATGAGTTTACAAAATAAGAGCTCATTTGTTTTTTGATATGTGTGCTTGATTTGTGGCTCGCGGTCGTTTGTGCGTCTATAGCACCCTTGCACAATTTATGATGAATTATGGAAATGACTGGGACATGTACTTGGTTCCCTCCTACGTAGGCACCCAAATATGGGGTACGACTTCGAATCACGTGCTTTTGTTGTCCAGTCGTAAATCCTGCCTGATGACCTCTAGAGGTAAACTCGTGCACTAATGGGGGAGTTGGGTGGAGGCGAGAGGGGTGGCGCGCGCGCCCCAGGCGCGTGCCCGCCGCCCGCCGCCGCCGTTCAGTCGGACTCGAGCGCCACCCGCTGGAGGCAGGGAGCATCGCTCCGCTTCCGACCCCGGGCTGCAAGGGCCGGGGTCGAATTGAGGTTACAGCCCATTATGGCAAAATTATTGCATTTCCCTCGCAGTTCCATTAGGATGTACCAATTGTGAGGCCGTCAGCTGCCGATCGCGCGCCCGGCGAGGATGCAGAGAATTAGGGGGAGGTGGTGACTTGGAATTTATTTACAACTTTATTTGCCCGCTTTGCAGCCCCTCTTATTTTTGTGTCGAGGTTAGGGTCGGTTCTGTCATCCTGCCGGCAGCTCTGAATTTTGAAAATACAGATAACACCTTCGGGGAAGGGGAGGAGGCCATTTAGCCAAATTGGAGAAATAAATCCTGCCCGCAGCAGCAGCTACAATTACAGCTCTGTTTTTGCGAGTGCAAGAGGGACAGTGTCCCTGCCGCTCTTAAATGACAGGCGTCTATTAAAGATAGCTTTTGTGTAGTGTTTCTCCGAGGCGAGGTCAGATTCCACACACTTTTACAATCGGAGTCGATTTTTCTTTCTTGTAAATATGGTTTTTGTGTTATTAGTTTGCTATTTGGTTTGCTTACGCATCTGGCTTGAAGACTCTTCACCACCGGGTCCTGTTCCTTGAGCCAGCCGGGCTCCAAGTCGGAGGGTCCGCTGTGAACCCAGCAAGTGGGCCCAGGCTTCCCACGACCACAGAGCCTGCTTGGGAGCTGGGAATTCACGGACTGAGTTATTGGGGTCTTGCTTAAACCTCCTGGAGTAAATTGAGGGAGCTAATGAAAGCGTTTCATGGCAGTGCCTAGTATCTCCGTAGTTATTTTTCTGGGCTACAAAAGGTGAAAGTAAATCGCAAATATAGCCGGGAGGCAAGCAGAGTCTCCCCGCTGGAGGCCCAGTGCTGCAGGCACCCCCGGCACATTTGCAAGCCAGTGCTCTAATGGCACCCATCTCCCTGAGCACCCTCCTTGGGTGCTGAAAGCGGCTTCTTGGCGGCACCGGCGCTGTCAGAGGCAGGGAGCTGGAATTCGGAGCCAGGAACCTGCGGGAGCCCAGTCGCTCCCGGGGCTGTAACGTTCCACTCGCGCCCAGGTTACCTCGCTTCAGCTGGCTGCTTCTTTTCCACTGAAGGTTGCTTGCAGGCCAGAGAGACTCGGCTGCGTAGGGGCCCTTTTGTTCTTCAAGCTCCTTCCTGTTTCGGGGGTGGCCTGAGAGGCCACGGCAGGGCTGGGGCCCCAGCTCTTAGGCCCTCCTCTCTTTCCAGTGGCCTGAGCTGATGTGGTGATGCCCTTCAGGGCTTACTGCCCAAGGACCAAGGCTGAGACACCCAGACATCGAACTGGGCAGGGCCTGACGGGTCTTTCTTCTTCAGCAATTCCACATTCCGAGCTTGGGGAGCGAGGAGACAACCCAGGAGCTGGGGAAAAATTCGGGCGCACTCCGGGAACTCAGAGCTGAGTTGGCAAGCCTTGGGGAGCAGGCCTGTGTGCATGCAGTGCGCGCCGCTCCACTGCTGGCAATGCCTGTGTGTGGGGGGGGGTTTTGGTTGTTGTTTCTCTGTTTTTGTTTTTTGTAATAAATACTCGCGCGCTTGCAAAGCTTTGGGCTCCCCTGAAGCTTCGAAGCCCCCGACAGCAGCACAAGGGGAGAAAAGTTGGGAAGCCGGCAAGGGCAAGGGGGGTAAACCCAAAGGAGCTTGCAGCGCTGGCCTGGTCCCTGCAGACGTCTACTCTCCCGCCTTTGCCTCAGAGTCCTCCCCGCTGGGCTGCGTGGAATTGATGAGTTTATTTTCCTTTTTCCATTTCATGCGGCGGTTCTGGAACCAGATCTTGATCTGGCGCTCGGTGAGGCAGAGCGCATTGGCGATCTCGATGCGGCGGCGCCGCGTCAGGTAGCGGTTGAAGTGGAACTCCTTCTCCAGCTCCAGGGTCTGGTAGCGCGTGTAGGTCTGGCGGCCTCGGCGCCCGTGGCTCCCGTACACAGCACCTGCAGGCAGAAATGGCCGGGTGCCGGTGAGCAAGAGTCTGTAGGGCTGAGCCAGTGAGTCCCTTGCCTCCCTCCAGGGGCCTCTGGGCTGGAAACCACTCTGCCTCCATTCCTGCCTCTCCCACTACATCTGGGGCCGAAAGCACACCGAATTGTAAACGTTGTTTCGTAAGAAGTGAGACGTTTTTCCCCTAAAATGACTTGGGGTGAAAAGATGCTGTTTTTGAAAAGTCTTCCTTGTAAGAGAACCACAGCAAATGAAATAATAGAATGGGCATTTGTAACTTGGAACAACAGTCATATTTTTGTGGGGTGTAGTATGTGTGCATCTGGGGTTGGTGGGAGTGAATCCTATTAGCAGTGTACACACTGTGAATTCACATACTGGTCTCTCTAGGGATGCTACTGAGGCCACCTATGTCAGGTCACAACACATTGTTTTGAAAGTTAAATATGGTTAGCTCTCTCAAATATTTGCACATTCTCCCCAGTTATATGACCCACTTGAAAAACACACAAGTCCATGGTTGGTGGATTTTAAAGCAAAGCACTAAGTTTTAAAATCCATATTAGGCCATCCTGCTCCAAAGGGAAGGAAGGATTCCTTGTGGGGTCTTTGGAAACCAGGGCAAAGAGATGGACCTACAAGCGGTCTGGGATTTCTTGCAATGTAGGACTGTGCTGGGCTGTCTTATTTTGGTGCCAAAGGTGCCCAAGGGTGGGAGAATGTGAGGCTCAGCCAGGGGCTCAGAAGGAGGCAGAAGTTGGCTGAGAGAGAACAGTTGAGTGGAAGGGGGAGGAGGGGAGGGAGGAGAGAAACAAAAAGTCCTGAAGCTAGGGATGTGGTCCTCCAAGGCTTTGGGGAGCAACACTGGAAGAGGCCAAACGGAGCCCTCTCTCCATCTAGGGATCAGAAGCGCAGAAAAGAGAGGGGCTGGGAGATATAGGAGGCCCTGTCTACCTGGGAACCTGAGCAGAGTGCTACAGTGTGCAGCCTGGGGGTTCTCCCTCCCAACTGCTTCTCTCTTCAGGTGGCCCTGTCACAGTTCTCCCAGTTTGCAGGATTCCCCCACCCTCCCTAAAGTGTCACCTTACATGGACCTTATCACCCTCCCTTTCTTCTGCTTTGGCCTGATGGCCCCATTGGGAATGGGTTTTCTTCTTTCAAAATCTACTTTAAAAAGCCAAAGAAACTTTGTTCATTCTTTCCTCCTTTCATTCTCTCTATTCCTCTTTCCACTTGCTCTGTCTCTCTCCTTCCTTCCTTCCTTCCTTCCTTCCTTCCTTCCTTCCTTCCTTCCTTCCTTCTTTCCCTGCCTCCTTCCCCTCTCCCTCCACTGCCTTGGGTGGGGGTGCAGGGAAATGCCTTACCCGCGCAGGAGTTCATCCGCTGCATCCAGGGGTAAACAGGGCTCGTGTACTTCCGGTCGGAGCCTTCGTCATGGAGGGCTTTGCCCTGTATGGTGCTGCTGTCGGGTTTGTACTGCTGCTCGGGAGAAAAGTGCAGATAGTCCCCAGGGCCCCTCTGCTTGCCACTGCCCGAGGGCGAGGCGCCACTGAGGTCCTTATCAGAATAGAAACACGAGGCCCCGTACTCGTAGGACGCCCGGTTGCAGGCCAGGACCGAGTTGGACTGTTGGTAGAAACAAGGTGAGGTGTACGTCTTGTCCGGGAGGCTCGACGCCCCGTACGAGGCCGGGAAGGGCCTCAGCGCGTCATAGCCAGCCGGGTAGAGGGGCAGCTGGCCCAAGAAGGAGTCCTGGCCGCTGGGCAGGCTCCCGGGGAAAGTGGGATTCACAAAATAGGAACTCATTTGCGCGCCCCTCTGCAGGACTGTGATTTGTTGTGTATTAGTACATCTGGCTATAACTATTAGTAGTCATCGAACTGGTTTGTTTCTGGATGGCCGAACGCCAAAAGCGACAGCAGCAAATCGCACCAGCTGACGCGGCGGCGGCCAATGGGAGCGAGCGCCGGAGCCCGCTCCCCGGGGACCGCGGCGACCGAGGCAGCAAAGTTACAAACAGCCCCCAGCCCGCCCGCCGCCGCCGCCCGGCAGATTAATGTGCGCGCACAGCCAGCCCGCCCGGCTCTTTCGCCCAACGCCCGCGGCCGGCGTGGCCCGGGCAGGGACGTGCAGATCGGACCGGGCAGGAGCAGTAGCGCCCGGGCCGCCTGAAAGGCCCTGTCGGGCTGGCTCTTTCCTGCCCACTCGCCCCCGCCTCTTTTTATTTTTTTTTTCCCTTCCCTGTCAGATTTTGCTGGGGTTTTTTCTCCTCCAAACAGGAAACCCGACAACCCCGCGCCAAGAGGAGCCGCGACCACGATGGCTTTGCTCCCTGCTGGCCTACTCTCCAGGCCTGGTCCTGAGTTGCCCTTCCCCTTGTGCCCCTCTAATGGAGAGTGTGGGGTCTTGAGCTGGAATAGGGGCTCGGAGAAACCAGGC
>RJWT010020025.1:0-18112 GCA_004365215.1 Cuniculus paca | reverse complement strand
TTTTTTTGTCTTTTTGAGACAGGGTCTCGTTATGCAGTTCAGGCTGGCCTTGGGCTCACTTTGTCGCTCAGGCTGGCCTTGAACTTGCAGTGATCCTCCTGCCTCAGCCTCCCGAGTTCTGGGATCACAGGTGTGCACCACCCCATCTGGCTCGGAAAGGTGTACCCTTGTCCCCAGCTTCTCCCTGCCCTCTCTGTTTCTGGCTACCGCGAGGTGAGCAGCTCTCTACCCCAGGCCCTTGTGCCCTGCCACTCCTACTTGCATCAGCCAGACCAGGACTAAACCCACCAAAACCATGAGCCAAATAAACATCTCCTCACTGGAACGGTGGGTGTTGGCTACGTGGCCCAGCCAAGGGGAAGGTGGCTAAGTCAACTTTTAAGCATGGTCATGCAGTATTTGTCTTTCTGTTTTACTTCACATAGATTCATTTGTCTGTCCTTCCTTCCTCCCTCCCTCTCTTCCTTGTGTTTTTTTGCACATGTTTGGTACTGAGAATTGAACCCAGGAGCACTCACCACTGAGTCACACCCCCAGCCCGTTTTAAAATTTTATTTTGAGGCAGGCTTCTGCTATATTTCCCAGGCTGATTTCGAAATTGCAATCCTCCTGCCTCAGCCTTCTGAGCTGTGGGATTACAGGCGCGCGTCAGCTGACATGTTCTTTACACGCCAGTCTTTTCTGAGCCCTTTGCAATAAGCACATTTCTATCGTCCACAGTGCAGAAAGAAGTCCTTGTGAGTGCGAGCCGGAAATGCCGTTGGCCACCCTGGCACCAGTGCGGGCTTCTTCAGGGCTGTAACCTTCCCGCCTGGAGACGCGGCCCTGAGCTCCAAGCCCCGGCTGTCCACACAGGGTGTCTCCCAGAATCCCCAAGGAGTGACCTTTGCAGGGACATCCTCCACGGCGCCCCTCCCAGAGCCACAGGGCGGCACACAGCCACACAGCGGGCCTCCCAGTGAAATGTCACAAGCCCTGCACATGGCGGGGATATTGGTGGGAAGGCGTGTGAGCAGCTGGTTTGTACCTTCTTGTGTATACACTGCCTTTCATGTTTCAGCAAGGAGGCTGAGGACAAAGGGATACAAGTTCCTGACTATTCTCTCTTCCGTCAGATGCTGTTGATACATGTGTCTAAAATTCTGGCTCTTCTGCAGTCATTTTGTGACCATGAGGTCGCTAACCAAGCACAGAACAAAGCTGGCAGGGCAGAAGGAGGGAAGGCTCCTGGGTTGTTGGTGGCCCTGTTGAGACACTGGTGAGATGAGTCTCGATTTCCTCTGTGTGGACCTGGGTCATCCTCCACGAGTGCCTCCAGGCGTGCCTGTGTCATTCCAAGGCTGGGACCCAAGAGGCCAAGATGCAAAAGGCGGCAGCTCACCTGTCCCCCAGGACTCTGTGAGGGGAGGAACCGGAGCTCAGCAGAGTTGCCGAGGTCACTGCCCGGAGGGCTTTGTGGGGTCTGAAGCTGCTGCCCTGGGAGTCTCGGTCCCCTGTCCCAGCCAGGCCCAGCCAGGTGGCTGTCGCCGGCCCGCGCTCTGCTGTGTTCCAATTATGTCAGGAAGTCATTATAATTTTATGTCTTTTAGATGAATATTTTTGCTCCACAGCAGCGTAATTAGTGTGCGGTGGGGGCCGGTGGGGGCCGTGACTTAGCTCAGCAAGGCAAAGGCTCCTCTCTACACAAATCTGCGCGCCCAAGGGCCCAGGAGGGGCTGTGGGTGGGGACTGAGGGACCCAGGTTGGTGGCAGCTGTTGGCTTGGTTCCCAAGACCACGTCACTCAAGCGCCTGCTGTTTAGGGGGTTGCACTCCGGGGCCCCCCGGAGCAGAGGCTTCCCGAGGTCGGGGCTGTGCTGCCCCCACCAAGAGCCTGGCCACTCTGCAGATGTCCCCGTGGGCGGGTGCGCAGGGTGAATCAGGGCCTGGCTGGGAGGGCGGAGGGGCAGGGCGCGCACTGAGCAAGGCACAGGGACTGCATGCGGGTCCCCTCACCCCTGGAGGCAGCCTGTTTCCCTCTTACTGGTCAGGGTGGCCCCGCCGGCCTGGCGTTCCTGGAGGCCGCATCCCGGGCCCTGCGGGCTGCAGAGCATCAAGGACACCACAGTGTCGCTGAGTTGCCCAGGCTGGGCTCAAACTCGCAATCCTGCACCCCTCCTTGGCCAGAAGCCTGGGCCCTCCGATGGGAACTGTCCCAGAGCCTGCAGTGGAGTTGAGGGGTGGGGCGGGAGTGGGGCTGGAGGTGGACAAGAGTGAGGTGTGGGAGGTGGACAGGGCGGGGAAACTGAGGAAGGCTGGGCTGGCATGGCAGGGGGCTCAGGTCTGTTTCAGGGGAGTCCAGCGCCAGGGCACGTGGAGCTGACCTTGGACTCGGCAGACAGGGCCTGGACTCGGTTCCCGCTGTGGAGCTGGGATTTACGAGGCTGCGCCAGGTCTGCAGAACCAGGAGCATACTGAAACCATCAGGAATCTGTTGGTGACAAGGGACACACACCTGAGTTAACGGTGGCTTCAACCACAAGCCACTCAGTTTCCTGAGGCGGGCATGGAGAAGGAGGTAGCGCCCGGGAGCTCTTTAGCTCCTTAATATCATAACCCAGGGGTGATGTCAGTGCCGATTCCCTTGGTTTTCTCCTCGTGGTGTTAAGATGGCTGCAACAGTCCCAGCCATTGCTTAATCACACAATATCCAAAGGTAGGAGGCAAATGAGAACAAGTTTCTCTTCCTGTTTCTTCCTCCTCCTTTTTTTTTTTTTTTTTTTTTGTGGTGCTGGGGATTGAACCCAAGACAAGAACTCTGCCTCTGAGCCACATCCCCAACCCTCCTCATTTTTACAGTGAGATTTCTCTTTCCTGGAAGCCACCAGCAGACTTCCCTTGTTTCTTCAGCAACCCAGGCCCAGGACCTGGATTTCATTTCTGACACGTGGTAGACTGTGGATTGACCCTGAACAACAGTTTACAGAAGTGGAAAATAAAAGGTTTTTCACTTTTTTTCTTGAAGTAAAATACACATATGGTGAAATTTACCCCGTGGCCTTTGTTAAGGGTTCAGTCTGTGGCATTCAGACCTCCGCATGGCATCTCCTGTCCTCCACTGAGCCCTGCGTCCCCCGGGGGTCCCTGCCACATGGATGCCCCCTGCTCTGTCTCCCGCCTGACTCCAGAGGCGTCACCCCTGGGCAGATGACATTGGGGACCAAGTTTCGGGACGGACACGGGGACCCCATGCCTGCCTGTGAGGGCACACGCAGTGTGGTCACTGAGGACAGCAGCTCCAGTCCCTGAGGGTTTAATGCTTCCCTGCTGGGCCCCCTACCCTGGGAACAGCAGGCGTGGGAGCCCACAGCGGTGCCACCCACTCAGCAGGGGCAGGGACGCCTGTGGCCCACACACCCATCAGACAAGTGGTATGGTCGGCCCATGTGATGGACTACTACGCCGTCAGGAACAGGGACTTAACGTGACCCAGGCTCCTGAAGGGGTGAGGAGAAGGTTCTGGAACCAGGCAGTGTGGGGGTGACCAGGGCCCTAGAGAGTCTCTGTCTGTGAACGAACACCCTGAGCCACACTGCAGGGTCTGATGCTGCCAGTGCCACCTGGTGAGCCTGCTATGGTTGCCTCATCTGGCTCCCTGCCTCAGTTTCCTGGTTCGTGTAGTGATCGAGATCCTGGGAGACGTGGCAGCTCCGCCCAGCCGGGCTGGACCCTGCCATTCTCCCTTCTGCACATCGGGAGATTACGCGGGGTCTCCTGGGGGTCACCCCGTGGCGGGGCTGCCTCAAGTGTCCTGCATGTCCCTGCACCCCTGTTGCCATGGTGAGCAGTGCCTCTTCCATCACCGTGACAGTCCCCACCCCACTGGAACCCAGCCAGCGCAGCCCAGGGGCAGATTAACACCGATGCTGTTGGCCTCCCTCCTGCGACCCGTGCCCTGCAGGTCACGGGGTGGTGTGGCGCTCTGTCCGGCACTTCTGGGCACAGCTGTGTGCACTGGAGCTCAGTTTCTCCATGTGAAAAATGCCAGGGCCGATGCCTTTGTTACCCACCTTGATTATTTATCCATTCAACAAACATCCACAGAGCCCTGACTAAATGCCAGGCACTGGGGAGAAAGCAGGACCAGAGGCAGATGGGCTCCTGGTCCCCCTGGGCAGCAAAGAAATGGGCATGAAGATTTCAGCTGTCAATGGTGCTGTATGGCCTTGAAACTCAGGCAGTGGTGACATTGACTGGGGGGTGGGTGTAGCTGGGGAGGAGTTTGCCGAGCTGGCAGTGCCTGGAGAAGTCCTGGAGGAGCAGCCATCAGGCAACAGCTGTGCAAAGGCCCTGGGGCAGAAGCAGAAGGGCACCTTCAGAGGTGGAGGGAGCTGGGGCAGCAGGAGGTGACAGAGGCCCCTTGCAGAGCCATGGAGGCCGCCACAGCAGTTCTTAGAGGGCAGAGAAGAGTGGGGGGACACAGATGTGTGCCTGTGACCCACAGCAGGGCAGAAGCTGCCCTTAGAGCTGTGAGCCCAGCAGATTCTGCAGGAGAAAGAAGATCCTGATCGATTAGTGATGCCTGCAGGGACTGGTTGATTAGTGATGCCTGCCACTGCCTTGGGTGTGGAGCTGGGGATGGAATGCTGTCAGTCCCTGTCCTTGGACTCTGCTGAGTGAGGACAGAGTGGTGGCTCTTGTCACCATCTCCTAGTGAGGTTCTGTCTGGCCACCATTCTTGTCCCCATGCTGAATCAGACCCGCAGGGAGGGTTGATGGGCAATGTTCAGTGACCCCTTGACTGGGCCACTTACTCAGCGAGACGCAGAACCCTGCCCTAAGCCCAGGTCCACAGTTCACATTGCTGGGACCGGGCTTTCAAGCCAAGGGCAAAAACAAAAGCATGGAGTCATCTGTCCTGCACCTCCGTCTGGAAGCCCCTCTGGAACTCTAGGTGCCTGAATTGTGCAGTGCACAATCCATACAACCTCCCAGGGCAACCCTGATGAAAGCATCTGTAGCACACATAATCTTGGGTAGAGAGACACCTGTCATTTGGAGAGGCAGGGCACTCCCTGCCAATGTCCTCTATAGGTTGTGACCCTGAGGCCAGCTGCTGGCTCTGGAGTGGTGGCCAGCTGACCAGGCGGCCTGTCCCCCCACCCCCTGCCCCATTCCCTGCCTCCAGAACAGACCCAAACGCAAACCCATTCCTCCTCGTGTTAGGAGTGGGGACCCCAGCCAGGTGGCCCAGGGACCCTGACCTCAGTGCCTCACAATGGTCAGAAACCCACAGGGGCCAGGTGTGGTGGCACATGCCTGTAATCCCAGCACTCAGGAGGCTGAGGCAGGAGAATCACCTCGAGCTTGAGGCCAGCCTGGGCTATATAGTGAGACCCTGTCTCAAAAAGACAAAAAAAGACAAAAAAAGAAAAAGGGAAGACAACCAGGAGGAGGAGGAGGAGGAGGGAGAGGAGGCCAGAGTTGCCGCTCAGCGAGGCAGCACCTGCCTGGCAAGTGCAAGGTCCTGAGTTTGATTCCTGGTACCCCCCCCAAAGAAACCAACAGGGGGGCTGGGGGCCGGGGGCTGAGTGTGGCGTGAGAGCAGGTGACAGCGAGGACACACCGCCCTCCGTGTCACAGGGGCTGAGCAGGGTAAGGGGGCTGGGCCTGGACCTCAGGGTTTCTGGGAAGTCGGAAACTACCCTAAAAGTCCCGGGGCCTCCTGCCAAGGAGGTGCTTCTCAAGCCCGGCCCAGAGGCTGCGGACCTCCTGGCCTTTGCCACACACCTTTGAAATGCAAAGCAGGCCCAGGCCCGGTAGTGTAGGCTGATCCCAGCATCCCAGGAGGCGGAAGCGGGGCTATCGCAAATTTGTGCCCAGCCTGGGCGACCTAGGGCAGGGGATGTGGCTCTGTGTGAAAACCCTGGGTACAGAACACAGATGACCCAGGGGACCAGAGACCACAGGGCCATCCAGTGCTGCAGCACAGCCTCACTCTCTGCGGGGTGACTACCCCGCCGTGCTGCCCTTCCTGCCCGCCCCGGGCCTGCACCAGCCCCTTTGCTCAGTCACCCGGCAGGGACCACAGCTCCCCAGAGTCCAAGGACAGTTGGGCCATCTCCTGTGGGAGGCGTCACATTGCCCACCTCCCGTGTGGGGCTCCCCTGCTCTACCAATTGGGGGAGGAGCCAAACGCTCCCCCTCCAGTGGGAGGGGCATCAGGCCCCGCCCCCAATGGGAGGGGCCACGGGCTCCTCTAGGGAGAGGAGCGCTCCAGACCCCATCTTCACAGGCCCCCTTCACGCCTCAGGCGCCTCCCACTGCCCAGAGTGACCACAGAAGCCGCAGAGGACAGCATGCCCCGCCCCACCCCCACCCCGAGACATCCGTCAGCCACGCGGGCTCCGGGGTTAGAGCTGATTTACAGAAGTGGGGAAGGTGAGCCTCCCGCCAGGAGTAAAGATCCGAGCCACTTGGCACCGCGCTCAAACTGGGAGGCTGAGCACACAAATTAGATGTCGATGAAAATAAACAGTCATTAGCTCGCGAGGACGCGAGGGGAAACAAACACCATTACGAGATATTTTACTAATTTGGCTCTGAACTCTGCTGTCTGTGAAGCTACTGGTTTCCGGCTGGTAGAGAAGCCGTGCGTGGGTGTGTGCCCGGCAAGGCTAATCTTCTAGGCAGTGAGTGCCTCAGTCTCCCTCTCTGTGCAATGGGCATGTTGATGGCACAGGGCTCAAAGCTGTGATGAGTTACATAAGGAAAGCCGTGCATCTCCATGAACCAGTGGCACCTAGTAGGTGCTCAGTAAACGTGGGCCATCTTGGTTTACTCATTCACGCCATGGCAAATACACAGAGGCCCGTTAGGGGCTCCCGGGGCTGCCAGAGACCCTGGGACGGGCGATGCATGGTGGTGGTCGTGGGGCAGCGCAGGGCCCTAAAGAAGACAGGGCTGACGCTTCCAACCCTGTGGCTCCTGGGAGGCTGCTGGGGGCAGGTGGAGGGTTTCCCGGTGCAAGTTGCCAGGGGCACCAGGTGCTTCCCAGGCCTGGCCAGAGAAGGGGTCCGCAGCCCACAACCCCTGGGCCCTGGCGTGAGGCCCCATCGCGGTCACCCCAGGTCACCAGCGGCCGTGTGTAAGGATCTAGGAGGCGACCGCACCCAGGCCACCAGGGCCGGAGGGAAACGGAAGGGCGGGGCCCCAAGTCCAGAGCTGACTAAGCACTTCAGGACAGCAGACGGGAGCGCAGGGCAGGGGGAACGGCTTGGAGGGATCTGGGACGCAGCCGTGTCCCTGTGTCCCCGTGGGCCCAGCAGGGATCCGGGGCCAGAGTCAGCTTCAAGGCCTCTAAAGTGGGGCCCTCCCCCGAGAAACCACATATGAGTCCAGCTCCACAGGAGGCTGAGGCAGGAAGATCGCAAGTTCAAGTCTAGCTGGTCAGTGCAACTTAACAAGGTTGTATCTTAAAAAATAAAAAAGGCCAGGGACGTAGTTCAGTGGTCAGTGCTCACCTAGCACACAGGAGACCCTGGGTTCCATCCCCGGCACCACACGCTCACACGCATGCACGCGCACACACATACACTCACACTATGCACATCATCCTCTCACGACTCCTCAAGTAGAAAGCTCTGGGTACACTTAGGATGGAAAGCACTAGAAAGCCGGTGACGATGCCACCGAGGGTGCCAGGTGCTGGGAACCCCCACCTGGCTGGGGGATGTGAATGAGCACAGCACTCGGAGGACGGGCCAGGAAGGTCCTTCTAACTCCACCTTTCGCATGACCTGGCACACAGACCCAAGACGAGCAAAACCTGTCTCCACAGAGAGGCTTAGCACGAGGGTCATAATCACCAGCAACAGGAAGCAACCTAAGGTCTACCCAAGTGGGTAATGGCATTTCCATCCTGTGGAGTACTATTCAGCCGTGAAAAGTATGAACAGTATGCAACAGTACAGACAAACAGAAAAACCCTAGGCAGAGTGAGGGAGGCCAGGTGTGAAATAACAGCTCTGTGAGATCTGAGAACGGACAAGTCTGCTGCAGGAACAAGCCAGAACTGCAGAGTCGGGGTGAGAGTCAGGTGAACCCCAAAGGGGCAGGAGGGAAGCTCCGGGTGCCAGCCGTGGCTCTGTCCTGCCTCAGCGGGGAGGACCTGGGTGCGCATACATGTAAAACATTGTTGAGCTGCGGGGCATGGTAGTGCACGCCTGTAATCCCAGCACTCAGGAGGCTGAGGCAGGAGGATCGCTGTGAGTTCGAGCCCAGCCTGGGCTACAAAGTGAGCTCAGGGCCAGTCTGAACTGCACAGGGAGACTCTGTCTCAAAAAGACAAAACAACAACAAACATTGTCACGCTGTGGGTAAATGCTTCCTGCATTGTTTTGTACCCCAATTTTAAAAAGAGACTCTACAAAATGGCTGAAGGCTTCTCACCTGGGTTTCACGAGACTGTCTTTTTCTTTCCATTTTCCTTTTTTGCAGTCCTGGGCCTCATGCACACTGGGCAAGCGCCCTATCTCTGGGCCACACCCCAGCCCTTTTCATTTTTATTCTGAGATGCGATCTCCTTCAGTTGCCCAGGCTGGGCTGGAACTTGTCATCTTCCTGCCTCAGCCTCCCTTCTGTGCAGCTGGAATTGCAGGTGTGTACCGCCACGCCCCCGGCTTCGGTTTCGCAGCGTTTCCTTAAACCTCCGCAGAGTCAGCTCGTCTTCTCCAAGGCTTCGTTTGTGCAGTCCCAGTGAAGCTGCCTGAAATATTAATATTTATCCGGACTCGTGGCGGGAGGAAGCTCACTCACCTAGCTGGTATCGCTAAGGGCTCTTCTCCACGGCCAATTTGTTATTAGCTGTTAATCTCTTGCTGTGACTTTTACCCCAGGTGCGATCGATGTCCAGGGCTTGGTGCTGACCGCAGGGCCTGGGAGATCCCCATCCACAAGAGGGGATGCCTGTACTTTATGCAAGGCCATCTCTAGGCAGGATCACTTTATGGTCCCAGGATTAGAACCTGGGGCCTTCACACTGTGCTGCACCCCAGCCTTCTTCCTTTCCTTTCCTTTCTTTCTTTTTAAGTCTTTTTTTTTTTTTTTTTTTTTTTTTTTTTTTGCGGCACCAGGGATTGAACTCATGACCTTGCGCGCACCGGGCAGGCGCTTAGCTAGATCCCCAGCCCTTTTCTTTTTTTTGTCTTTTTGAGACGGGTTCTCACTACGCAGTTCAGACTGGCCTTGAGCTCACTTTGCAGCCCAGGCTGGTCTAGAACTTGCAACGATCCTCCTGCCTCAGCCCCCCGAGTGCTGGGATTACAGGTGTGCACCGCCATGCCTGGTTTATTCTTTCTTTTGACATAGGTCTCACTAAGTCACCCAGGCAGGGCCCGACCTTGAGATCCTCCTGCCTTGGCCCCCCACGTGCAAGGAATACAGGCATGCGCCACCAAGCCAGGCACTGTCTTATTCTTGAGGGCAGTCCTTCTGACTGGCATGGGGTAGAATCTCAGTGTAGTTCGATTTGCATTTCCCTAATGGCTAAACATGTTGAACATTGAAAAAATATACTTACTGGCCCTTTGTCCTTCTTTTGAGAAGTGTTTATTCAATTAATTTTCATATTTATTATAAAATTGGGCTTTTTTTTTCTTAGAGTTAATTTTTTTGAGTTCTTTTATTTATTTCTGAAACAGAGTCTTGCTAGGTCACCCAGGCTGGCCCAGAACTTCTGGGCTCATAAGTCCCCCTGGGCGCCGGGGACACAGCAAGTGTGGGCTACCATGGCCTGTTTATTTGGGATCCTGAACCACCTCCCTCCCTCCCTTCTTTCCTTTTTCCCTGGGGACAGAACTCCCTTGTGAATTCTAGGTCTCTACCGCTGAGCTACACCCCTAAACTCGGAGTTTGCCTTTATTGCCTTAAACTTAATTTCAAAAGGAAATTGCACACCTATCCTAAATGAAAATCCATATCATTTGCCACCAATAAAAGATTATAATAAACTGGATATGGGGGTGAGTGCTTACGGAATTTCAGAACTCTGGGAGGCTGAGGCAGGAGGATTTCAAGTTTGAGCCCAGCCTAGGCAACTTCATCACTGAGTGAGACTGCGTCAAAACAAAAATGCAGAAAAGGGCTGCGGATGACACAGTGTGAAGGGCCCAGATTCGGTCCCTAGTACCAAAAAGCTTTCGCTGACTATGATAAAAACTAGTAACTGTTTAAAAACACGTCATCTCAAACTTATTTGAAAGTTCACCACTGAAACTCAGTGCGGGCACCACTCGCAGTATAGACTCAAGCCCTGGAAAGTGCGGCGGGTGGATACTGCCAGCTCTTACCAGCACAATGCCCCCAATTTTATGGGGGTTCCTACCTCTTCCACCCAGTGGTGAGCCTCAGTTGAGCCTACCCTGGCCCCAGGGAAAGCTCTGATTGGCCTGAGGATTCAGGGACGGCTCTGATTGGCCCGGGGCTTCAGGGAAAGCTCTGATTGGCCCGGAGTTTCAGGGAAAGCTCTGATTGGCCCGAGTGTTCAAGGAAAGCTCTGATTAGCCTGAGGGTCTAGGGAAAGCTCTGATTGGCTTGGGAGCTATGCAGCCTCTTTCCCTGAGATTGGATTAGGAGTGGGCATGTGACTTAATTCTGGCCAATAAGATATCGGGGAAATCATCTGAGGCGGGACTTCTGAAGAAGCCCTTCCGCCTCCATGCTGGGGAGGGTCTCGTTTCTTCCCTGGACTCCAGTCCAGAGGAAGCTCCCCCACTGTTCCGCCTGTGGTTGCCAGCCTGCGGCCCGCATCACCCCCAAGGGTGCCAGAGCAAAGTGGGGAAAGACTCAGGGTTGGGGACGTCTCCAGCATCCTGCCCTGCTCTGATCTTCATGGTGGGACACGCGGCTTCTCCCTGAACCCAGGGGAGTGGACCTTCCGGTCACTCGCTGCCCACCCAGCCCTTTCACCCAGGCACCCAGTGCCCTGGGTTTGAGAAACGAACTGGGTTCTGATCCCAATGGGTCTCTCTCAAGCTGTGTGATCCCAGGAAAGCCCCTTTGCCTCTCTGACCCCCACCATCTTCATTTCTAAAATCCGTGCATCAAGGATCATTGCCAAGAAGGGAAAAAGACAGGAGATGATCGGAGTGGGCCTGGAGCTGCGCGAGCTGCCCTGCTGTCCCCTGTGCCCTGCCGTCCCCTGCGCCCTTCCCCCTCCAACGGCCTAGTCACCTTCGGCCCCCTCAGGCCCCAGAGCCCGCAGCCCAGCCAGGACTCCGGGTAGTGAGATCTGCGCCTAGGGATGGCTAAGGTCACGGGGGAAGCGAGTGAGCCCAGAGCTGCCCACTTTCCAGGGTGGGACAGAAGCAGGCAGGGGCTGCGTAGGACCCCGGGGAGGCACGAGGGAAGCAAAGCCCCACATCCATCCCCTCGAGCTGGGCACTCGGCCACTGACCGTGCTCAGCCACTGGGCAGGTGACAGGCACAGCCAGGCTGGGGTGAGCCGCTCACAGGAAGGCAGGGCAGGAGTGTCGCGGAGACCAAAGGCCTCACAGCGGGAGGAGCGTTTCCAGGTGGCCTCTCCTTGGTTTCTGCCCTTGGTCCCAACCTGGCCTTGGGGACTGAGGTGGCCTGTGCAGCGTCTCCCTCTCGGGCCTGACACCTCCCCCAGTGTTTGTGGCACCTTGGGTATCTGCTGGCTCCTGAAAGACTGGAGGGGAAGGCGGGTGCTGGCACAGGGACAGGAGAGGGCCCGGCACCGACACCCTGGCTTGGGCAGCCAGACAGCAGCGCAGCCCTGGGACACGGAGGTGGCCTCACCATGACCACAGGGCAGGGCCAGGCCCGGCCCAGGCTGAGTGAAGTTCCTTCTGCCCTTGGACTTGCTGGGCCCTAGGCCGGGCTGTGTCCCATTTAAGGACGACGCAGCAGGAGCTCATGGGGCTGCGACCCGCCTGCAGGGACTGGACCCTGACTTCAGAGGATCCTGGACTCTCCCTCCTCCCACTCTCCTTTCCTTATCTGAAATTGTGATAAACATAAATGAACATGAAATTGTCCGCTTTTTACTGTAGATTTTTATTTTGTTCATTTGTGGTATGGGATTTAACCCAAGACCTTTGCACTGAGTTACATCCCTAGCCCTTTTTATTTATTTTAGACAGCATCTCCCTGAATTAGCTGGTTTTGGGGTCCTGTCTCTGCCTCCCGAGGGTTGGGATCACAGGTGCGAGCCTCCGTGCCCGGTTCACCCTTTTATTGTAGTAACTGGTGGCCATGGCTGCGGGTTCCAGCCAGGCATGGCCTGCACTCGGGTCATTCGCCTGTGTCCCTTTCCCCAGCTTGTGCTCTTGGTGCTCTGGGCCAAGTGGCTGATAAAGGGGAGGCAAGCCAGGTGATGGAGCTGAGAACTTAGCTCAGCACCCAGCTTTTAGTAAGCACTTCTCATTTTTAAAAATTTTTTTTTATTTTTTTATTTTTTTTTTTGTGGCACTGGGGATTGAACTCATGACCTTGCGCTTGCCAGGCCGGCACTTAGGCCGCTGAGCTAAATCCCCAGCACACTTCTCATATTTTTTCACTCTGCGCACATCCTTTGTTTCCCTTTGGGGACAGCCCAGTGATACAGGGCAGAAACTCCCGTGAGCCCTGCCCCTGCTTCTGTGTAGGGTCCAGGCTGCCATTCTCTGTAGCAGTTTCTGGTTCCCTGTCTTCTGAGGCCACAGCAACAGAACAGGATACATGCTGTCTCTTGCCAGGCGGACAGAGCAGGGTGTCCCAAGGACGGGTAATCTGGGATCCACAGCTGCAGCCATTTAACAAATGAGGAACCCAAGGTCCCAGATTCCCCTGAGGGAACATGACAGGGTCAGACTTTGAATCCTCACACCAGATGCCTTTTCCTTGTCCTGATTTTAGCAAGGGATCTGTGCCTCTCCCTGAAGTGTGACACATCTCCAGCTCCAAGCGGAATCCCGAGGGGTCCCAGGCAGCTGCTGTTTACCCCACTTCCTTTACTGGGTGAGTTAAGCCAAGGCCGTGGGCCCTGCACGCTGCAGTGACTTAGGAGAAAGGTCGCACGCTCCTCACGCACTGGCTGTCATGCCTGGACGAATCGGCTGGAGCGGCGGCTGCCCTTTTGTGTGGGGCACTTGCCACAGGCACTGAGCTGAGGCTAGGAAACCAGGAAAGACCTTCACATGGCATTAACTGGCCAGACTGAGCTCGCTCCTGGCTCACCGAGGGAAATGACGGACGTGGCATTCAAGCTGCTTTCAGCTGAGATTTCTCTCCTTGTAGGACTGAGTGGTGGTCAGTGTTGTGGAGACAAAAAAAGCCTTCCTGGCCGGGTCGCTGCTGCATGTCCGTTCACTGCCTGGAAAAACAGCCCAACACACAGTAGGTGTGCAGTTCATATTTGTTGAGTGAGTGGATGCGGCAGTGGTTGGAGGAGCCACACTCAGGTTCAGACACTTGAGCGAGGGCTGGAATCCTGGAACGCTGGTGGCTGCAATGACAGGGGCCCAGGCTCAGCCCTCCCCTGGTGGTCACATCCCAGCCCCAGAGGCATCCTCGTCCCCCCCCCACCACGGTGAGTCTACGAAGTTGCCCTCCGGGCGGAGGGCCCTGCAGCTGTGATTAAACCCGGGATTCCAGGAGCCGAGATGATCCAGATAATCAGGTTGGGCGGGGGGAGGCGGAGGTCAGAAGCAGAGAGACCAGACCGGGGAGCAGAGGATCTTGCGCCCAAGCCTCAGGGGGTCAGCCCAGGGGACACTGTGATCCCAGCTCTGGGAACACCTTGGTCCCAGTCTGGGTGTCCATTTCTGTCCTCTGAGCTCCTGAACTTCGCAGCTTTGAGCCCTGGCGTTTGCAGTGGTTTGTTGCAGCGGGGACTGGGGACCCCAACTCCCTGTCGCACTGGGTACTCATCGCAGGGAGCACACGCACCAACAGCTCACGTGGAGAGCCTGCCATCTTCCTGTTCGCCGTCCAGGCCCTGAACTAGAGCAGCCCCGTGCTAACCAGGACGCCTTGGGCCGGGGAAGTTGATCGAGATTCCTGCAGCAGGCTGGGCCCTCGTTCCCCTCAGGCCGCAGATCTGGGGCTCTGGTCCAGTGCTAGCGGCTTTGCCCCAGTACCTCCTGGCTCTACTGAACTTGGCTTGCAGAGCAGGACACGGGGATCAGAGGGGGAAGACAGATGTGGCCGGGCCACTCCCAGAGCGAGTGACTCGCTAATCATCGCAGCTTCCTCGGCCGCCCTCGGGGCTTGGCGTGACCCCAGGCCTCGATGCCACCCAGAAGCAGGGCTGTTCCATAAATAGCTTCAAAGGAGTCCCGCGGAACACAAATTGGAATTTTTCCTTTTGCGTTGCTGCCAAAACAAATTGTCCTACAGGTGCAGACGGGCTCTGCAGCCTCCCCTGGCCCAGGCTTGTCTCAGGGCTGAGCTCAGCAGCCGCCTCCGCATGCCCGGACAGCAGGGGCTGGGTCCCCGTGTCTGCCCCATCCTCCTCCCACTGACTCACTCTTTCACGCACCTGCCCATCTGGCACCCCAAGGGCAGAGCAGGGCCCCCGTCTCCCGAGGTTCTGGGTTGTAGGACTTGGACAAGGCAGAAGCTCAGCCCCTGTCTCCACCTGGCCTCCTGCCTCATGATCTTTGAGCCTCAGTCTCCCCCTTATCTTTTGCATGTGCTGTTGTCCCCATGAGGTACTGTGTACAAAGGCTGCACAATGCTGGGGGACAGGTAGTGATCAGGGCTGTCCATGCCTGCTCCTCCTTTTTCCTGCCTTGCCCATCCTTTGTAGTCTACTGAGCAGGACAGGCGGAAAATAAACCAGGGGCCTGTGATGGGTGCAGGGACACTGTTGACACTGGAGACCCCAACTCCCTGTCGCACTGGGGACTCATCGCACAGAGAGAGAGAGACAGAGACAGAGACACAGAAAGAGAGAGATCACTGCTCCTACATTAGGCAGCATTTTGGACTGAGCTGATGCTGCGTAACAAACAGCCCCAGTGTTTCCATAGTTACCAGAGGAACCTCTCTGTCTCCACATCCAGAGAAAGTCCAGGTAGTGCTTCTGGGTGGCGGAGCCCCAGGAGTCCCTGGCTCTGCGTGCTGGCTGGAGCTTGGTCACATGGCCACACCTGATGCCAAGGGAGGCCGGCAACACAGTCTGGCCACATCCTGGAGAAGAGGGTGTGCTGTATCCTCAGAATCCCGGGGCCTGTGCTCCTTGGAGTGAGAGCAAACAGAGGCGACATGGCGTGGGAAGGGTTCTATGAGTCCAACCCTCCAGAGGGATGGGGCCTGTCCTTCCCAACAGTGTCCCTGCACCCATCACAGGCCCCCAGCCTCCCGCAGACCTGACTTGAATCCTAGACCCGCTGCTTACTGGGCATGGGCTCTGGGGCCTCGGTTTCTCCTCTGTGCAATAGGCTGGAGCTTGACAGCTGCCAGGGCTCCCAGTTTGGGGGGCACAGATAATTCTGGGGTGGTGACCTGCCCAGAGGACCCCCTAGTGCCATCTGCATGTCCTTGTGGTGTGGCACTGGTGTCCCTCAGAGTGAGCAACCAACCAGAGAACAAGGCAGGAGCCACAGCAGCCATGGGGCCATCTTGGACAACAGCTGCCGCATTCACTCAAAAGCTTCTATCCACTCATTCAGTCACTCAACAAACACTTCGTCACTACCGACTCTGTATGAGTTGTTCATGGTGTTGGGGACACAGCTGGGGACAGGACACAGGAGGGCATATCACCACAGAGTTTACATGCTTATTAGATGAGAGCAACAAGCAAGGCAGACACTGGGTGCTGTCTGGCACCTCAACCTCAGGCCAAACCATGTTGTCAGCACCCCTCGGCCTTGGGGTGGGGACTGTGGACTCAACTGCAGACTTCCCAGCCCTGTAACAGCAGGAGCCGGTTCCTTAGGAGAAACCTCCCTGCCTATCTATCTCTCTCCCTGCCCAGCCTCCCTGACTCGTTTAAAAAGTGACAAGTTATACAGAAAAATCAGTGTATATGGGAGGAGAACCGGAGCTTGGCCAAGGGCCTGCTTCATCAAGGACATGCGGGACAGGAGGGAGTCACTGCGCCACTGGGGAGCGGCACTGTGAGTAGGCGGGGTCGTGCAAAGACCCTGGGGCCAGTCCTGCCGAAGAGTTTCATGGGTAGTGGGCTACTGCAGGGGAAGGGTGAGTAGGCGTGGCAAGGCCAGGCCCTTCCTGATTTCCTTGCCTCCTTCAGCCCCTGGGGAAGCTAGGGTCCTGGGGACAGCAGGTACCGGGACAAGGCCGGCTCAACACTGTGTGACATCCTAGCGCCTCGCCGGCTGTCTCTGGGTGTGGCCATCTCTGAGCAGAGGAGATGTAGTCCCAGCTGGGTGACCTCGGGCTGCCTGTGCACCTGTCCAAGCCCCAGCGGCATCCTCCCCCACACGGCGGGGATGGTAGCGGGTCCGGTCTTTGCGGGTTGTGGGCGACTCGAAGACTCCTGCTGTTGGGCTCCTGCTCACTGGTTCATTCGGTCTCCATGGTAACTCAGGGCTGCATTACTCTCCCCCACCCCCGCATGCTGCAGCCCAGGACCAGGATCAGAGAGGCTGAGAGACTTCCCCAGGTTGCACAGCCCTCCAGCTCTGTGATCCTATGAAACGCCCCACCATTCCCAGCCCAGCATGGGGCACGGGCTTGAGGGCACCCTTGGAAGTGTCTGAGTGGCCCCAGTTCTTTGGTGTAATGTGGCCGTGTCCCCAGAGCCACTTGGGAAAGCAGCTGGGCAGGAGTCAGCCTTCCAGGTAAGGAAACTGAGGCTCAGAGAACAGAGTGGGTGGCCTCAGTCTCAAAGTGATCCTCCTGCCTCAGCCTCCCAAGTGCTGGGGTTACTGGCATGCACCATCAGGTCTGGTTTCCATTTTTATCTCATTTTATTTTATTTTCAGGGTTCCCTTGCTTCCGTTCTTTTTATTAAGTTTATTGGTACATTTTAGGTGTACATACTGATCACATTCACTGCAGGGAGTTTAACCTGTACATGATATAACTTGATTTTTATTCTTACTTTTTTTCCTATTCCCCTATCCTCCCTTCAGCCCCCCTTCCCCTCCTTATTTACAAAAGCTCTGTGCCATTTTCTCCTTCTTTCTAATTCTTTTCTTGTCCCTTCCTTCCTTTTCCCCCTCTCCCCTCCCTACTTGCCTTCTCATTTGTAGATTTTCTTCCTATTTCACAATTCCTATTGTACCTTTGGGTCCTTATTTACGCTTTCAGTTTCTCATACCAGAGAAACAATGCTGTCTTTGAATGTGTGTGTCAGTTTATTTCCCTTCGGGGTTTGGTCTCTGGTGCACCCATTTACCTAGAAATGTCTCAAGCTTATCCTTCTTCGTGGCTGAGTAGTACTCCATTGCATAAAACTCCCACATCGTTATCCGTTCCTCAGTTGATGGATACCTGGGCTGCTCCCAAGATTTAGCTATTAGAGACGGTGTCACTAGCGACGCAGCTGTGCATGTGTCGCCGCCATCAGGGATGTTCTTTCTTCCTTCGCTTCTTCGCCTCCTGACCCTCCCAGTCTGGCAGGGCATGGGCCCTAGGTGGCCACGGTGGAGCCTTCAGGATGGCACTGGGCGAGTGTTCTGTAAGACACCGTGTCCTGGCGCCAGCCCCTGGCAATGGTGTGCAGGGGCCAGGAGGCTGCGTCTGTCCCCAGCCTGCACAGCTGGAACTGGGACCCGGAGCCTCAGGGAAGCCCTGAGGTTAGGGAGCCTAGGGAACCGGATTGCAGGCCCCAGGAGGTGGGCAGATGTCAGCCAGTGCAGCCTCAGTGTCCCCTCCTCTCCTTGGCCGGAGGGCAGTGCCTCTGCTGGGCCCCAGGTTGACCTGCCCGCATTCGTTGAGTGGCTGATGGATGTGGTCCATTCTGATGTGCTGGTTCCTCTCTCGCCGTCCTCCCTGTGGGTGGAGCCTTTTCTGGGGGTCACAGCACGCGTGAGCCTGGGTTTCCTCCTCTGGGTCAGTGGACTCAGCCTTTATTTCTTTAGGATTTTAAAGTCAGGGTCTCGCTGTGTAAGCTCAGGCTGGTAGTGAATGCACCGTGTAGTTCATGCTGGTCTCGAACT
>RJWT010020024.1:0-18397 GCA_004365215.1 Cuniculus paca | reverse complement strand
GTCTCCAGGCAGTGAAGATTTCATGGCTTTATTAGATAGCTGGTCACTGAGATAGCACCAATAGCTGCTTGCTATTGTACCAAGCGGACTTAAAGAATGTGAATCATCTGTGAAATAAATCCATAATCTAAGTAGAACTTTTGGTATTTTCTTTAAAAATGCAGATTTTTTTTTTTTTGCAGTCTTTGCATCTTCTACTGTCTCATCTTCGGTCTTTTCTCTTTTGTAAAGAAACTTTCCAATGAAATTCGCTTTTTACTCATTTTGGCTAGGGTTATCTTGTGGACTTACCAAAACTGTGACTGAGACCAGTGTGGAATGTGGGAAAAAGGCACAGATGTAAGTGATAAATAAAGTAATTGGTGGCTCATGCACAGACTAAAATAAGTGTTGGCTTTAGTTGTACAGTTAAAGTACATCAACTCATGTGCCACTAAAGCCTGCCACCAGATGCAGCTTGTCACTTGTCATTCACTGATAGGGTTGTAAAAATTTTTATTAGTGCACATTTATAGCACATAATGGTGACATTCATCATGGTATGTAACACATGGGTTTTGATATAAGTCTGCAAACAATTGATTTAATTGTCATACCTGTGGTCTCTGTGTAGTCAAACCTCCCTGCTAACATTAATCTGTATTTGCAGATCAGCAGGCATGGATTCTTATGAGGAGCCCACAGCCAAGATGCCTCACATGCACAGTTCTCAGTAGGGTTCATGCTCCTGTGAGAATCTAATGCTGCCTCTCATCTGACAGGAGGTGGCGTTCAGGTGGAAATATGACCAATGGGAACAGCTACAGACACAGAGGAAGTGTCAATTGTTTCGCTGCCACTCATCTCTTGCTCTGGAACCAGTTCCTAACAGGCCACAGACTAGTGGCCATGGACCTATATTGTGTATGGCCCAGGGGCTGGGGACCCCTGACTCAGAGGGAACTTGTCATCTTAAATGAATATGTTAGAAAATAATAAAGGCTGAAAATGAATGGACTTCTATTTCTAGAACTTAGTAAAGGAATGATAAGGCCAAATATGACAGAAAGAATAAAATAATGAAGATGAGAAAATAAATTAGTAAAAGAGAAAACAAATAAACAGCCTCTGAAAGATTAAAATATTTTTATTCAAAAAGACTTAAAAGGTTAGTAAAGCCATGGCAAGTCTGATCAGGAAAAAAAAAGGAAAAATAGCCATAAGGCAACATCACTATAGATCTTATATTTAGTAAAAAGATACCAATAAAGTATTACAGAAATCTTTATAGCAGAAAATTTGAAAATTAAATGAAGTGGAAAGATAGATAGGTTCCTAGAAAAATTAAAATTAGCCCTGAGAAAAATTAGAAAATCCTAACTGCCCTTAAAATTACTATTTATTTTTTTATTTTAAAGATAATAAAATCCAACAAAACAAAACAGAATAAAGTCAATCAAAACAAAGCAGTCAAATTGGTACAGAACTTCAAAGCAGGATACTAGGAAAACAATTGCTGCCATAGTATATCTTGCTATCTTCACAATACTTGCCCATTCCATCAGATATAACAAATCAAACCAAAAAAAAAAAAAAGGATAAAACCAATCAACACAGAACATTGAATATAGCAAAACAGTCGGAACAAAACAAAACAGTGAGAACGATATTGTATTTCAAAGACAACGTAGCAGGAAATCCCCCCATATTTGCCATATTGCATACTGTTATCCTCCCTATAGATGCTCAGACTACTGGCCCCAGGCCTGCAAAATCAATCGAACGATACAAGCATTCAGTTGCTTTTTGTGCCTCAGTTGCATCAACTCGGCCTGTCCTCCGAACCAGGAGTTTGCTTATGGGGGGGTGGGGGGAGTGTTGATTCTTAGCCTACACTGGTAGGCTCATGGGAGTTGCTATCTGACTTTTCTGTTCCTGGGCCCTGCATGCCTTGTGCGACTTACCTGAAAGGCTGGCTAGTTGGCTCCCAGTCCTGGCTTGACTGATTCTCTGGAGGCGCTGACTTTTTTTCTTGCCCTTATAATTATTAAATTGAATTTATAATTTAAAACTATCCTATAACAAAGTCCAATCCAGATTATTTTGTTGATGCAGTCCTCCAAACATGGAAGAAGTAAGCCTGTACATCTTACACAAACTCCTCCAGAGAATATCTAAAAAGTAAAGATCCCACTTGTTTCTTGAGTCAGAGTAACTGTTTTACCTTTATTGATTTTTGAATGTTGAAGTAATTTTTAAACTACAGAAAAGTTACAAAAATGGTATAGAAAATTAAATTTTAGTGTGGAAAAATTTTATAGTTTTTGTTTTGGTATAGATTGAGAAGCTGATTTGTAAATTTCAACAGAAAAATAAAAGGCATGAACACTCATTTTGCTCTTGAAGAAGGTAGTGAACTTGTTTTACTGGATACCAATAATGCTAGGGTCATTTGTACAATATGGTAATACTAAACAACTGGAATAAAGTAGAAGGCATATGTTCATTTATTATAGAGACAAACTTTACTCACAGCTTAGTTTTTGACACAGAACGATCTTATCAAATGAAGCTAGATCAATTTTATGGCCACTTGGAATAAATGGAACTAGATCCCTATCTCATATCAGACAGGAAAAGCACTTTCAGATAACTGACAAATCTGTATGTGAAAGACAAAACAATAAAGCTTCCAGAAGATAATGGAGGGCCATCTCTTTGTGTCCTTGGGGTTGGAGATTTACTGAAGAAAATACAAAAAGGCTTAGCTATAAAGAAAAAAATTGATAAATTGGATCACTTTAGCATGAAGAAATTCTGTTCACCTATAGATTCCCCTAAGATTAGAATGGCAGGGCACGGAGTGATATATTTACAAGGCACATACTATGGTGGGAGTAAAATTGGCACAAACACTTTAGGAAGTGGTTCAACATTTTGTATTAAATTCAACACCTAAATACTTCGTAGCTCAGAATTCCACTCCTAGTTATAACCTCAACAGAAATGCTTGCCACATATGCAGTTCGAAATGTACATAGTGCATTATTATCAATAAACCAAACATGGAAACACCTCAACTAACAATCAGCACTAACATGAACAAATTAATGCCATGTTCTTAAAATATATGAAGTGTCCATGAAGTAAGTAATTGTGGCAACTTGCAACCATATGGATGAATCGCATAGAGATATTATTGAATGGGCTTCAAGGCTGGAATGCATGGAGACAAACTGCTGCCTGTATTCTTCTCATTACCTCCAACACTGTTGATACTGGTGACCTGCAGAAGTAGCTGGAGATTACATGGAATGCACACCCAGCCTAGGACTGTGAGAAGCATGAAGAAAGAATTTTGGTGGGAGCTTGAAAGAGCTGAAGACTCTCAGACCAATGGGCCTGTGAGTGCACAGGGGTGGCGGTAGGAGTAGAGGTGGGAGTCAGAGGGGTGTGCACAGATGAGTCCTGATACATGTGGCTGTAATTGTGCCTGGTGGCTTATAGTGAGTCTCGTAACTCAATGGCCATGGTTTTATTCCTGTGTTCCAAACTTGAGCAAATTTCTCTTGTGACCAACCCTAAATGGAATCATACGGGAAGTTCTGAGAAATGCAGTAGTTCATTTTGCTTTGTTTTGTTTGTTTTTTAGACAAGGTCTCACCATGTAGTTCAGGCTGGCCTTGAACTCAGTATGTAGCCCAGGGTGGTCTTCAGTATGCAATGATCCTCCTGCCTCAGCCTCCTAAGTGCTGGGATTACAGGCATGCACCATCACACACAGCAGAAAATGTAGTTCTACCTTAACTAACTTGACACAGTGTAAGTCTCTGCAAGACTGGTTGGCCTTGGGGAAGATGACAAGAGAGAAACTAAGAAGATTCTTAGGGAACCTCTGCGGTGCTGACCATGTTCTATTTGGCCTGAATAGTGGCCACATGGTTTGTACTTTGTGAAGATTCATTTAGTGAAAAGTTCATTTAACCTAATACATTGGGGTTTTGTACATTTTTCTTTATCTATGTTATGTACTCCCAAACACACAAACCAAAAGAAGAAAAAGTTAAAAAAAGAATGAAAAAAAGGAAAAGAAAAAAAAATATATAAGTTTTGAAGTCAAAAGGTATAGCTCTACAGATCCTTCCAATTTATAGCTGTATGACTTTGGAAAAGTTATGTAATTTTATAATTAGTAATGTGAGGCTAATAATCTACTCATAGATTTTGTGAGCATTACATAAGATAATTATATTAACACTGTGTCTAGCATATAACAAACATACAAAAATTTGTTTTCATTATTCTAGATATATTACTGGATCATATGATATATTTTACATGTGAGAATATATACGAGTATGATGATGCATGATGATGAGAATCTCTTTTTTTGGGTATTTACCATGTCTCAGGCCCTGTCATAAGCACTTTTTTTCATGTGTCTATTCACTGAAACTTCGTAAGAGTCCTGTGAGAGAGATTCTGTCATTACCTGCATCATGTAGTTAAATAAATTGAGCCTAAAGAGTTAAATAACCACCCCAAAGTCTCCCAGGTTCCAAATGGTAGGACTGAGGCATCAAACTGAGAGCACAGTTGCTTAGGCAGGAGTTATTTTTGAGCAGGTAGAGATGCCCACATATAACCAATGTGCGCTAGTCAGAGCTGTTTTGGTTGGGGCTTAGAGAAACCTAATTCCATGAGTCAGCGTCAGCAAAGTGGGTAATCTAGTGAAGTATTATTGGGACATTTCACTAAACTGAGGGAAATTCAAAGATGCAGGTAGGAGCACAAGCCGAGGGAACCAAGACGTCAAAGTCCCCAAACCTCTCTGTCTCATGTATGTTGTTTCCGCTTGTCTGTGTTGCTACCTAATTTTTGCCTACTCCAATTACACCTTCATGGACCAGGAACAAAAGTAAGCTGTCAACAGCTCCTGGGTCTGTCATCCTGTGTTTCCAATCTACGAGAGAGGCTGCCTCCTCTCCTAAAACGAAAGTTTTGAGTAAAGACTAACTAGTCTGTGTTATATCCCCAATCAACCTATGCCTATGGCTAGAAAAGCAGAATCTTATTAATAGGCATAATCTACGTATAGGACCATTCCCAGAGAAGGAGGAAGTCATTGTGAGTCGTGTGGTCCCCAAGACTGGTGTTTACCATGGATGATATGGAAAGCAAAGCAAATGGTAAAATTCATGACTTGCCCTGGAGTGAAGCCTACATTTGAGGGGAAATTGTCATTACTAATCTTTGTTCCAGGACTTTCAACAGGATCAACAGGATTAAGAGTGAAAGACCGACTGTAGATGTATTACTTTGCTGAATCATATTCTAATACTGGACATTTAATAAACAAAGGAAGACAATAGACACCAATGAGTCAACAATCACTTTTCAAAATAGATTTTGAAAACAAACATGACCATAAACTACATGAAGTGTCTTTTTAAAATTATTTATATTTAATGTATCTCTGAAAATTAAGGCAGGTAGGATAACAACCTGTACCTATTCTTAGATACTTTGCCAAGTGATTTTGCAAAACTGTTTATGCAACTTACAAAGATTAATCTTTAGATTGAAGGCTTTCACTGTGTAGTTAAAATAACAATTTCTGGTGAAAAGAATGTAGTTTGGATTGTGGGTTAAGTTCAGTGTATCTGGTGAATGAAGAAAGAATGATGTCACAGTGAAGCATATTTAATTCAGGAAAAAAATTGCTTCACTTCCCAGAATATTTGCTAGGGAAAGGTGGAAAGAAAAGAGTAACAACCCACACAAAAATCCTTCTGGTTTACACTTGATATTCTCTCGTTGTGCCTAAAAGATGATTTATATAAAAAACATTTAATGTAAGAAATTTATTTATAATTGAATTTTGATGATTTGAGTCAAAAGAGAAATATAAAACTTAAACATTGTTCATATTTGGCCTTGGGAACTAGTCTGTAACTTAACACAAATGTTAGCATGGTATATATGTTATTCTGCAATGTCAAACATTAAAATTTATCTAGGTGATCCATTTATCACAGTGTGGAAAGTTACATCGTGTTTTGATGGCCAAAGTGCATTTCAGAGTATTTGAATACATGGATTATCACATTCAATCTGAGACCTATTAGTGGACATTTTTTCTATTTGTAATCTTTTGCTATCACAAACAATTCAAAATAAATATCCATGTACAACTCCATTTTGTCCATATGTATTTTGTAGCATAAATGATGGAAATAGAATTGCTCTATCAAAGTGTATATACTTTTACAAAGTTAGTTGGCACTGCTTATTACTGTCAGTGGGGGTGTTAATTAATATCTACTCCAGTATTGCATTCTCATATCCTGATTAACATACTTTGTTAACAGACCTTTTTTAAATCACTGTCTTCTGCCAGGTAATAAAAAAAGGTGCCTCAGGATGAATTTTCATTACTCTGCTTGTGAGGTTGAACATATTTTCACATGTTTAAGAGCCATTCGAGAGGCCAGTGATACAGCTCAGTGGCACAGTGCCAGCCTGGCAAGCACAAGGTCCTGAGTTCAATTCCTCAGGAAAGAAATTCCTCAAAAAAGAAAAAAGCCATTCGAATTTCTTTTCTATAAATGGTTTACACTCAACTTCTGTCCATTTTTCTGTTGGGTTCTTATATCTTGATTTGTAGGAGCTCTTTATATATTAATGATATTAACTTTATACAGTGAAAGGTAACTAATCATAATCATAACTCCTAAAAATAAGGTAAGTTTGCCTGTTTTATTCTGAGTTTTATAGCTCTGGTATAAGTTTCTTTTGACTGGTTCCTCCAAACTCTGAGAGGAAACAGCAATGAAAACACACCTCGGTCCATTTTCTTTTTCCTTTAAATTTAACAGGAGACACATTTTGTGATTTTCAAATACAATGCCAGCTTTTGGGTGGGTATAGATATATTTTATCACATGAATAAAATTGACTATGCTGAAGGAAGTGACGGTGGTACAACCAAAGATGTGTGTCTTTAGCCCTGTGAACCCAAGTAGACTGGGTGTTCCGGTCTTATCTGCGTTCTCTCTGGCTGTTGTAGTCAAGGATTGCAAGGAGAACAATTGCACACAGGACACATGATTTATAGTATTATTTGTGATGGTCACTCCAAGAGTCAAATACAAAGAAAGCACAGGAAATCTGTCTACACACTGAAGACCTTGAAAATCCAGCCGAGGGCCTGGATCCCACAGTAATATCCTGCATGAGTCCAGCTGAAGACCTAGAGCCCAAGACAGTGCCTCCCACGAGTCCAGCTGGAGGCGTAGAGTCCATGACAATGTGTCACGCAAGTCTGTTTCATGAATCTCCACTGGGAAGGCCCAAAGGTCAGAAGCGGAAGCTAGAAAGTCTCTTCCAGCAGGGTGAAGGATCTGCACTGGAGCCAAGAAGCAACGCTCAAAATAAAGACCAGGGCTGCCCTGAAAAGTACCACAGTCATCCTCAGCAACAATGAGGTCCCAAGCTCCTTCGTTGATGACAGCTGAATCTTTATCAGGAAGCCAGAGTGACAACTTCTCCTGGAGTTTAAACAGCAACCATCTTCCCCTCCAGAACCAGGAAGCGGTGCTCAACATGAGGACCAGAGCTCCCCCAAAGTGAACCACGGCCATCCTCAGTGACAAGGTCCCGAGCTCCTCTGACAATGAGAACAGCCAAGTTCATATCAGGAAAGAAGCTCGACAAGTTCCTCCAGGAGAACCCACAGCAACAAGAGAACCAACAGCACCAAATAACGACAACTCGCTCCCTCTCCAGGTCTCCTTTTGATGCTGGCTACACTCCTCAGGTGAACCATCTGCACGCAGCACAACCCTGATTCAGTTCGGCTGGTGTTTAAGTTGACCATCAGTTTTCAATCCACCACACGGACCATGATGCTGTATTCTCTCCAAGAGACCATAAGCAAAAGCAATGCATGGCTACTTCTGCCTTTTCCACACTCCTGTCTACTCCCCATATTGTTATAAATCAAATCCTTGATACCATATTTCATCTGTATTTCACTTTGTATCCCTCAAGTATCAGAATTTAAAAAGAAACTATACAGACATTATCACTACTAAAAATAACATTAATATTATCAAACACTTAGTGTTTTAATTTCTAGTTATCATAAAACTTATATATCTTTGTCATTTCCATATCTGATCGGTTCGAGGTGCTGTACAAGTGGAATTATATAGTACGTAGACCTTTGAGTTCGGCTTTCTCAACTCAGTATAATTCCCGTGAGGTTCATCCAAGTTGTGTGTCTCAACAGTTTGTTCCTTATTTCCTGCGTGGTCTTCCTCTGCATGGGTGTTCCCCAGAGGTAAACTACTTGCCCACCAAAGGTCAGCACGTGTGTTTTTCAGTTTCGGGCTGTTACAAATAAGGCTCCTATGAACATTTTTCACTGGCCTTTGTATGAACATAAATTTTCGTTTCTGTGGGATAAATTCAAGAGTGCAGTCGCTGGGTCCTAAGGCTGCGTTCTTACTTATATCCAATCTTTATCTTTTCATTGGTTTATCTTTATTATTTATATTTAAGGTAATTATTGATATGTTAAGACTGAATCCACCATTTGTTACCTGCTTGCTGTTTGTTTCTTTATCTTTTATTTCTCTGTTTCTCTTTTCTTTCCTTTCTACTGGTTACTTGGATGTTTTTCTAGGATTCCGTTTTGATTTATTTATAGTGTTTTTAAATGTATTTCTTTGTTGAGTTTTCTTAGTGGTTGCTCGGATGTTGTAGTATTTGTATGTGATACTGCATTTGACCACTTTGAGTAAAGTATAGAAATCTTACTTTTATTTTGATTCCTTTACCTTCTTCATAATACTGTAAGTGTCATGGTATCATAGTGCTTGTTTTCAAAATCAAGTATGATTTCTAAAACTCATGGGAAGGATCATCTCTTGTATGTGTCTGTATTTCTGCTCTTCTCATTGTTCTTTCTTCCTCTATGACACTGCAAGTTTTCTTCTTTTACCATCTCCTTCCTGACTGGAGAATATTTTTCAGACTGTTAGGTCTGCCAGTAACAAACTCCATTAGTTTGTCTTCATTTAAAGGTTATTTCTGTGTTACTTTTGTCTTCATCTGAGAATGTCTTTATTTTCTGCTTCATTTCCTTTTGGCTTCTATGGTTAGTTGATAAATCTGTTGTCATGTACATGTTTCCCTGGTAGGTAAGATGTAGGTTCTCTCTGAATACTTTTAAGATTTTTTCTTTGAGTTTGTTTTAAAAAATTTATTTAAGCCCGTCAACTGAGGAAAGGATAAAAAAGATGTGGTATTTTTACACAATGGAATACTATGCTGCCACAAAGAATGATAAACTTGAGGCTTATAGACAAACGGATGCAACTAGAAACCATACTCATCAATGAAATAAATCAGACTTGCATGTGTAAACACCATATTGTCTTGCTAGTGTAAGAAACTGAAAGAGCAAATAAGATCCAAAAATTACAGTAGATATAATAAAAGGGAAAGAAACTGCTCAAGGGGAAATTATATTGTTTGATCAATTTTGCATGCCTGTGTCTGGTAACCTGAGCAACTATTCTGAAGATAGCAATATGCAATATAACAACCATTGTTAAATTCCTATCATCTTGGTTTGAAATCCTATATTGCTGTTGTTTGTTGTTGTTATTGTACTCACTTTATCTTTATTGCTTGTTGTTTTTGTTTACTTTTTGCTTTTTCTGTTTTTTTCTCCTTAAAACAAGTAAATAAATAAATAAGTAAGTTAAGGCATACATGGACAGGGACTTCTTTATTTTATTTGCAGTTTGTTTAGCTTCTGGAGCCTATAGGTCTATGACTTTCACCAAATTATGAAGCCTCCAAAAATCCAGAAGAAAATTTGCAGAGTTCTGCAACCCCTTACCATAATCCAATGATAGAACACTTGTGTCACCCCCCAGAATACCCCCTGTACCCATTTGCAACCACTCCTTCATTTGTATCTCTAGAAGGCCACGATTCTAATTTCTGTCCCTATAGACTTTTCATTTCTGAATATTTTATGAAAGTGCCATCAAATCATATGTGCCCTATTGCATCTGGTTTCACTGACTTGACATTTTCTAAGGTTCATTCATGTTTCTTGCTTGTTGTAGCATGTGTCAGTATTTCATTCTGTTTTGATGGCTGAATAATTTTTCATTTTCTGTATATACCACCTTTTTATTTTAAAGAAAAAAACAATAAAAAGACAAAGTTTCAAAATAAGATTGTAGGAGAGTAACAGTGGCTAGTGCATTGCTTATTGTAATCTTCAAAGTAGTTGTTCATTACAAGCTATGTCATTACAAGATATAGGCATGAAAAACTGACCAAACAATATAGGCACAAACCTTTGTATTCAATGAAACAGTAACAATTAGCAGTATAACTATCTTAACTATTTTGTATGTTTGTATATATATATTTTTTTTTCCTTTTCCCTTCCTTCTTTTCTCCTTTCCTCTATCCCAGTTTCTCTTTCCTTTTGAACAGTTTCTTCCCATTCACAATATCTATTGTACATTTTGAATCTTATTTACTTTTTCAGCTTCTTACACTTAGGGAGACAATACAATGTTTACACATGCAAGTATGAGTTATTTCACTTATGAGTATGGTCTCAAACTGCATCCATTTCCCTACAAATGTCTCAAGTGTATCCTTCTCTATAGCTGAGTAGTACTCCATTGTACAAATATACCACATCTTTTTTAGCCATTCCTCAGTTGATGGGCACTTGAGTTGTTTGCAAGATTTAGTTATTACAAATTGTGCTTCTATAAACATGGATGCACATATACCGCTGTGGTATGATGTTATTAAATCTCCTGGGAAAATACCCAAAAAGGGAATACTTGGGTTGAATGAGATCTCTAATCCTAGTTTTTTGAGGACTCCCCATGCTGTTTCCATAGTGGTTGCACCAGTCTATATTCCCACCAACAGTAGAGAAGGGTTCCTTTCCCCCCCCCAGTCCTTTCAGCATTTGTTATTGGTTGATTTCTTGATAACAGTCATTCTTACTGGGGTGCGGTGAAATCTCAGTGTTGTTTTAATTTGCATTTCTCAAATAACCAATTATGTTGAACATATTTTCATATATTTATTTGCCATTTGTATAACTTCCTCTGAGAAGTCTGTATTCATCTCAGATGCCCATGTTTGGATTGAGTCTTTCAATTTGGGGGTGGGAGTCTGAGTTTTTTCATTTCTTTATATGTTCTTGACAGAAGTCTTTTGAGGGACAGTTGGCTAAAATATTTTTCACTCCACGAGTTGTCTTTACACTCTATTGGTGATTTCTTTTGATGTGCAAAAGCTTTTTAATAAGATAAGATCCCAGTTGTTGATTCTTTGAAATGTTTCCTGTGCTGTTTTGGGTTTTGTTCATGAAGTCTCTGCCTACTCTGATGTCTTCAAGATTTTTACCTACTTTATCTTCCAAAATATTTAGTGTTTCCATTTTAATATTTAGATCTTAGATCCATTTTAACTTTAGTTTAGTGCATGGTGATAGACATGGGTCTAGTTTTAGTCTTTGGCATGTGGAAAACCAGTTTTTCCAGCACCATTTATTAAAAAGCCTATCTTTCTTCCAGTGAACATGTTTGGCCCCTTCGTCAATGATAATGTGGCTGAGTGCATTTGGAGTTCTTTCTGAATCTTCTAAGTGGTTCTACTGGTCCTCAGGTCTGTTTTTTTTTTTTTTCCAGTACAATGCTGATTTTATCACAGTAGCTTTGTAGTATAATTTCAAGTCAGGAATTGTGATGCCTCCTGCCTTGCCTTTGTTGCCCAGCATTGCCTTTGCTATTCTAGGTCTCTTTTGCTTCTAGATGAACTTTAGGAATGTTTTCTCTAATTCTGTGAGGTATGTTAATAGTATTCTGATCAGGATTGCATTAAATCTGTATAACAATTTTGGAAATATGGCCATTTTCACTATGTTGGTTCTTCCTATCCATGAGCAAGGGATATGTTTCCATTTTCTGCTGGTTATATCCCTTTTATGTATTCATTCATTGCTTGATGAGCATTTGAATTATTACCATTTTTGGCTATTATGAATATGCTATTACGAACATTTGGATACAAGCCTATGTGTGAGCTTACTTTTTTAAAATCTCTTAAGTCAATACTTGGGTGTGAAATTACTGGGTCATATGTCAATTTTTGTGTAACTTTGTAAGAAATTGCCAAACTTTTCCACAGTATGCGTATCGTATTATTTTCTCACTAGTAGTGTATGCCAACACTTATTTTCTCCTTTTTTTAACTGCACCATTATAGTAAGTGGAAAATGGCATCTTTCACTGTGATATATATGTGTAATCTTGGTATCAGGTAACTCTAGCCTCTTAGAATAGGTTGGGAAATATTTCTCTATTTTCTGGGGAAGTTTGTGAAGTATTATTATTAGTTCTTTTTTAAATGCTTGATAGAATTCACCAGTGTTGACATCTGGGCTTTACTTTCCTTTGTGTAAAAATTTTAGTTACTATTTTATTTTCTTTACTTTCTATTAACTGAATCAGCTTTCCTATTTTTTTCTCAAGATACCATGTTAAGGCAGCTGTCACTGTGACAAAATACCTAGCATTTGATAAGCAACTTGAAGAGAGAAAAGGTTTGGTTTGGCTCATCGCTTTGGAGGTACCCATCCCTAGTCAGTTGGCCTGCTGCTCTGGGGACCGTGGTGAGATAGAACATCATGGTGAGAACATGTGATAGGGGAAGTTGCTTACTTCATGGGTGCTGGGCAGCAAAAGAGAAAGACGGGAAGGGAACAGGGAACTGCCACCCTCATCAAGGCCACGTTCCTAAGATTAAATAGCCTCCCACTAGATCCCAGTTCCCAAAAGTTCTACCTCCTCCCAAGGGTGTCACAGGCTGGTGCACATGCTTTTAATATATGGCCCTTGGGGAACACATATTCAACCTTAGCAAAGAGTTTTAGCAAGTTTATCTTTTTAGGACTTTCTCTACCTAAATTGTTTAATTTGTTAGCCAACAATCACTCATAGTATTATATTTCTTTTCAAAGTTACTAGTGATGATCCCTTTTCTTCACTGATTTTTTTTATTTGTGTTCTAGTTTTTCTTTCATTATAGCTAAAGTCTTGCCATTTTTGTTGACATTTTAACAACATGTGTATTGTAGATCACCAAGAATATATGAAAGTTTATCAAGGCTTGCAATAGCTCTCCTCTCTCCAGAATCTCTCTGCTAATTTCTGGTTGGTCTCCTTGTTGGTTATCTACCCCAACCAGCATTGGGAACTCAGGTCAACTGCCCATGAGGACCTTCTCTGAATGTTTGCCTCATATATAACTGTTGTCATCAATGTCCTGGGCATGAGGGGAGGAGAATAAGAGAAGCTTCAGCTTCTAACCTTGGTTCACTAGTTTTTCTTAAGTAAACTCTTCTTAATTTGTTGTATGCCCTTGGACAGTTTCCAAAGTCTTACAGAGATCTTTTGTTTTTTAAGTTTTGCCCAGCTTTTTCATTGCTTTCTGGGGAGAATGTTTGCCAAACTCTTCACTTAGCCTTTCTAAAAGTCAAGATATAACCTTTCCGGGCTTTATGATCTAGTGTGAAAGATAGACACTAAATTCGTATTCCATTTGTTCTCCTTCTTTCTTTGGAAATGGCAATTGAAAATAGTTTGGAGCTCTACTTACTGCTCTGTATTATTTTATCTCATGTAATTTTCTTCTGCTTGTCATTTGCTTTTTGTTCTGAGAGAATTTCTTTGAAAATCACATTATAGATTTAATTTCTAGTTTTTAGTCTCTCCAAAGAAGGCTTTAATTCTGTTGGTTTTTTTGGTAAAAAATCTACCTTGATCTTATTCTTTTTTCTCTTTATTTTAGTTTATTCTCATGTTGTTGCCCATTCAACCTTTCCTTCATTTTCTATTCAACTCTTCCCTCTCTATGACTTTCTGATCATGGTTTATGGCAGTGATTATTTTATTCTCCATTAAGGATACCAAACAATTTTAAAGTTATTTTTGTTATATTGCAGCACATAATTTTCAAATAAATCTTTATCCTTAGAATCTTCATGGTGCTACATTTATGTCATTGCTCTTAATACTTGCCAGTTGGTTTTGCTGCTGATTCAGCCCTTACTCATAGGAGATTATCAAAGCTTTTCATTTTTGAGGAATAAAATATGTAGATTTTCCTATCTTCAGCTGCTGGGTATCATCTTCATGCTCCTTTCCTCAACCAGTGTAGAGGCCAGTTTTTAAAGTCTGACTAAATTTCCAGTTTCAAGCTAGCATTTTGTGACAGTTTTCCTTTATTTTGGTGACATCTTTTCCTACCCCATTTTCCTACTTTTCCTGTTCTTTAGTTGTTCCTCGATGCTCAGAACTGACAGAGTATATGAAAACTCATAGTTTTCACAGTAAAAAGCTACAGAAATTTTCCTATTTTTGCCTGTGGTTGGAAACATAGAAGTACTAACATTAATTTTTCATCTACTTATTGCAAAATTATTTTTCTGAAAGTTGTGCTATCTGAATGATTATAGAAAGATGAGCAACCTAAAGAGATGCAGAATATTTCTCTGGTTACCTGAGGAATCTGGATGTATGTAGTAAAGAAATGGTTGCAGAATTTTTAAGTTCATTCTGAATGAAGACCCTGAATCACCCGACAGGAAGGGGAAGACCCATGGCATGTGTTCTTATTTCTTTTTGAGTCATTATTTTTTTCATGACCTGTCTGTTTATGTTTTCACTTAATAAGTGATGGGTGGTGGGCTCGTGCCCCGATACCCAAGTTGATGTCTGTCTTTTCCTGTATGCCTTTATGATTAAAGTGCCTGCCCTTTTTTATCACCAGGGACTTATATATGTTTCCTTTTTTGATGCCATGTTGTGAAATACTTTGTCTCTTACCCAGCTACAGTTTTAAGGAATAATTAATTTCTTCTATTAATTAATTCATCAAAATCATGCATGATGTCAGCCAAAGCTTCAGATATGCATGAGATGACCAGAGTTATTCGAGGAGTTGATAAAATTCAAAACCAAAGATGGCATACTGTTAGCCCCTCACAGTTTTGGTAGCAAACATAAAATTCCCTTAAGCTTGTTGAAACATTGATCCTTTCTCCAAACACCCCATGTTTAACCTGTGAAGGTGTAAGGCTCTGGAGGCCTCATGGTTAGGAATTGCTGCCTTCTCCAGGATCTCAAGTGGCAGAAACTGAGCAAAGGCTGGCTTGCTTAGCATGGAGAGATACCAGGTTCCCTAACTTTCAACTAGATCAGTACATTCAGGGCATTCCAGTTGGGCAGAGAATTGCAGATTGTTAGCCATCTATGGAAAATACATCATGACTTTGGTTTAGCTCACCAATTATACTCTCTAATATATGTGTATATGTGTGTACATACATGTATGTGCATGCAAATGCATACATGTACACACAGGAGTTCTAAATTATTTTCAGTAAAACCTGTATCAATGCAGAGGTACTCATGAGTGCCTTTAATAAAAAAGTCACTATGTGTTATGTGATAACACTGAACAGACTCCAGACAGCCTCTTATCTTAGATATACAATAACGTAGCATAACTCAAGCCTAGAGGAGAAGTTAAAACATTAGGTAACAGTAGCAACAGTAGCATGTTAGCAGGGTAATAACTCTCCTGGAGGATAACCCAGGGTGGATTTTATTGAATTCAGTTTACTTAGCTAGGATAAACCCAGATAGGCATCACATTTACAAGAAGGTGCTAGCAAGAGGGCACATTATTACAAGCACATTTAGAAGATAAGCAATAGAAAATTGAATAAAATCAGAGATCAGGAAGGGAGCATAAGTGGTTCCTGCTTGCGCTTCTTGCCATGAATAGGTCTATATGTAATCTGACTAAGAAAAATAATAGTTGCCTTCTCAGACATCTGCAGGGAAAAACACTATGGAAGCTCTCTTAGGAATTTGCTGTCTAACCCCTGCTGACAAGCTTTCTATATGTCTAATTAAAGTTCCTCTTTTTGAAATTTAAGTGAATTTTCTTTGTTTCTAAACTCCTTGAAGATTTAGAGTACGTATTTAGTGTCACTTCATAATAATTTGTTTTAAAATGTTACAACTGTGGTTATCTTTTAGTTTCTTCAGCTTTTCAGACCAATTAATGGTATCTGCTTTGTTGTCTTTCTTCATTTTCCTTTCAAATTTAAGTTGGACAGATGTTTGTTCACGTGGTTGTTCTATACGTGAAGCACTGTCCTCATCAGCACTGATGAGGCGGGTAGAGGGGTAGACTCTCCCCTCTGCCCCAAGTAATTCCAGAATCTGGTAGTCTTCACCAAACTTTGTCCAAGAGACAAAGCTTAGACCACATCAATCATATAGCTAGTGAAAACTCTTGCTTGACACCCTAGTTGATGATTTGGATCCGAAAGGAATCCTTTTGAAATAAAATGCTGTGCATTTAGAACTATTTTTTATTGATTGATAAATATTGATCAACAGAGGACAGGCCCTTCTCTCCAGATAGTATGTTGTGACAATGTGCTATTCTCATAGTTTGCTGAGTGGCCTCTATTATCAGTGGGTTCTGAGACCATCACTACCACTCTTACACTTTGCAGCTGCCTCCTTACCAGACCATGGACTCAAAGTGCGTCTCAGTGTTTACCCACTGCTTTCAACTTGCAGACCTGGTTTCTCATGCATCCTAAATAAGTGTGTGTGTGTGTGTGTGTGTGCGTGCGCGTGCACACATGCACACATGCACAGAGGAATAGTTATAGAAATGATTATTTGCAAAAATAGAGGGGAAATTTTCTGATATATCAACAGATAAAATTTTGTTTCAGGCAAAATTTTACTTTCAAATTTCTTCTCTTCCTTCTCTCAAATGACTTGGCTACTCTTTTCTGAAAATGCTCTCTCATTCATAGAACTTGATTTGGAAGTCCATTTCTAGAAAAAAACAAGCCTATTTGCCTAGTTTCTGACTCCTTTGGATAATTTATCTTTTCTTTTGTCCCACTAAACTTTTTCCTTTCCTAAAGATCATGCCTTTATTTTAGAAAATTTTTCATCGATAGCCTACTCTGTGAAGGGTACTGTGTTTGGCAGTGTGGGAAGATAGATAATAAATGTTCAAGGTATGCTGCCTTTAAAGGCCTTTAAAGAAAAAGAGAGATACATACGTAAATAACTCCGACATAGGGCAGACCCAGTGAACTACTTATGCTAAGAGAAAAAGTTGGATTAGGAATAGATCTACCCAAGGGAGTTTAAGGGAGCAGGTCATTTATTTTACTCTTTCAAAATCTTTTCTCTCTCCTTTACATCTGACAAAATCAGACTGGTGGCTTGCTTCTACTGGATTGTCCATTCACTTTTTTATATTATAAAATTTTTATTATGGAAAATTCCCAATGCATATAAAGTGAACAGAACAATATTATGAACTCCTGCTAGATCTTGTTTGATCCTCTCTCTCCACCCCTCTCTGTCTCTGTCTCTGTCTCTGTCTCTGTCTCTGTCTCTGTCTCACTCTTGCTCTTGCTCTTGCTCTCTCCTAGAATGGGGAACGAGTAAGAAGAAACGTGAGGGAACTTTCCGGTGAGTTGTCCGTTCACTTATATTTTCAGTTAATTCATTCTCTCTCTCAAGGAAAAGGACACTATAGAACAGTATGCACCTCAAACATATTCCAAAATGCCACCTCAGTCCCTGGCCAACTATTCATTTTTAAGGAGAAGCTGACTAATAGCTGTCAACACGATCAGCATGTGGGATTGTCTGCATGTTGTCTGGTGTTGGGGGGCAGGTTGGGGGATAGCTAGAAAATTCTCATTCATAGTTTTTGTTTTTGTTCTGAAGCTTAAAATACATCTCTAGTGAGACATTTACTTCTTAAATAGAGAAATTAAGAGTGACTTCTGGAAAAAAAATATAAACTAACCTCTGGAAGCCACCGGGACATAACTTCCACATAAATGCCTCTGCCAAGTCAGTTACCTTTCAGTGACCGCTGTGTCTGCTGTGGCTTCTCCAGCACGGTGGTATGTGGTATGCACTCAAGATGTTAAGGTGTTAGAGACATTTCCTCCTTTCAGCATGAGCCAGGGTGGACCCAGCGTCTCTCAAAGGTAAATACAAACCCCTCTGTCTCCTACGCAAGAGAGTTCTCGACTGTTTGCAGTGCGTCGCCTTTGTCTGCACCGCACATACTTCACATTTTCTTAAAGGTAATGGGCTACCTGCCAGTGACATTTCACAGCTCCCAAGCTGCCCGCTTCTTGGGGAATATAATTTCTCATTTGCTCCACCCTCTCCCTTTGAGTTTTACATTTCATCCTTGCTCTGTGCAATGCACGGATTGACACAAATGCAGGCAACTCCTC
>RJWT010020023.1:0-18146 GCA_004365215.1 Cuniculus paca | reverse complement strand
GCGTGCCTGCTCCTCAGGGGCAGTGGGAAGGCCCAGCCGGCACTGTCCTGATCCCCGGGGATAGTGGGGCCGCCCCACCCAGCCCCAGCACCTATCCACCGTGGCTCCACCCGCCCTGCACCTGCTCCTCACGGCCACCGCCCAACGGTCACTACTGCGTCACTGCGCCTGCCCCGGGCCCCCCTCCCCCGCATGATCAGGTCAAAGGTCAGGCAGCAGCTCCAGGGGGAGGGAGGTGGCCGGTTCGTGTTCGTCCCTCAGAAATCCTGAGCCTTGCCCAGGCCAGGCGAAGATGCCAATCTGGAGCAGAAATGGCTGGACCACACGCTCAGCCTGATGCCTTTTAAAGGGACTGCTAATAAAAGTGACACAGAGTCAGTTCATCAAGGGGAGGGTGCAGAGCAGTACCAGCCCTACAGAAGTCCAGGCCGAAGCACCCAGCACTAGGATGACTCAGTTCACTAGAAGCAGGAAAGCAGAAATTCTGAGGACTGAATACAGAAACAGAGGGCTTCAGTAGCTAATTTTTATAAAATTATAAATCCATGTCAATGAACAGCAAAGGACAAGGGGACAACATTAAGTTTACTTGAGCTTGGTTTACTATGGCCCGACTAAGGTGACCGGGATGGGCACCAGAAGCACAGGCCCTGCTAAGCCCTGCCCCGGTGTCCGCCCCACCCTGGGCTCTGGCTGGCGGCCCCACTGTGCCCCACACTGCGGTTCAGGTCCACAGGCTTCTCACACCACCTGTTTAAAAAGCACAGTCGGCCTTGACACAACCCTCTGAGCAAATGGGGCCTTTTTCCCTTCTCACAAAGGAAGGGAATTTTCTCCTGTGGTTTTCAGATTTGGTGGCCGTCTCCTGGAGCTGGCAATGGTGCTGCTGCAGGGTAGCAGGGCCTCTGAATCACATCAGTTGGTGTCCATGCTGCAAGCCTCATCATCCCCCAAGCCCTGCTTCGAGCTGCCTGGCCTCATCCCTCCATCACAGGAACCAGGGAAGCCGGCGAGCAGAGGCTCCTTGCAACAGTCATCATCCCGACGCTGGTAAAACAGCACATATGCAGCCTTCGTCTAGAACAAGAGGAGAAAAGTCCATTTGCTGGTTTTAAAAATGATGCATTTTTCCTAGGCTTTCTTTCCCTGTTCAGCACTTCCAGAGATCAGTCACCTTGACCTGCACACTGGAGGCCCACCTGAGGCTGGGCACTGCTGTGTGCCACAGAACCTGGAGGAAAGCAGTGCTTCTCCTTTAGGAAGGGTCTCAGAAGAAGCGGCAGCCCATGCTACCACATCCATGGTCCCGCTCACCTGTGGACTGGCTGGGCTTGACCTCACCCAGGTAAGAGGAAAGGCCCATACAGAGCTGTGCACTCACCACAATCTGGTCCTCAGAGGCCAGGGATACGTTGCTGTCATCAAAGCAATACCATTTTCCACTGAATTTGTTCTTTGCGTATGCAGTGTCTGCCAAGTAATATGGAAAACGTTCCGGTAGGTTATCATTTGTCAGACTTGCATCACACACACACACACACACACACACACACACACGGTAAAAATGACTTGCAATTTGTATACTAATAATCAAAAGACTTTTTTTTTTAGTTTGCTGACACAGGGTCTTGCTAAGTAGTTCAGGCTAGCCTTGAACTATGTAGCCTTGGCTGCTCTCAAACTCAGTGATCCTCCTGCCTCAGCCTCCCTCCTGAGTGGTGGGATTATAGGTATGCACCACTATGCCCAGCTTTATTTTTTGAAATAAGGTCTCGATGTGCCCAGGCTGGGTGCAAACTTGTGATCCTCCTGCCTCAGCTTCCTGAGTACAGGCATTATGGAAGCACCCTATAATAATAGCTTAACACCAAGGCTTACACTATAATTTTGGAAAACTAATCCAAAAAAGAGTGTTACCTAGTATCAATCAGTTTTATGGATAGTTAGAAGCAGTAATCCGGAGCCAGGAGACTCATAAAAGGAGCTGATATTTGACCAAGATAACAGCTCTCAAATCAAAAGGCCAAGACAATCTCCACAACCTGTCCAGGCAGAAGGCTGCTACATTCTGCAGGAAGTACAGGGCCTCTGGAGCCTGAAGGGTAATCTCAATGGACACTTGGTTTGTACAGCTGAGATTTGAACAGGGGGCCTGAATTTCTCCCTCTAAAACTGTGAGTCTGTGGTTAGGTAATACTTTCTCATGCAGGTCCATGCCTTTCCCACAGCCCATGCTTTCCATCTTTATTTTACCCTCCCAGCAATAGGTGTTTGTAACAATCCCAACAGTCAGACCCAGGTGATCCTACACCCAGTGTGAAACTAAGGAATCTAAGGGAAATATAGTATCCAGTCACAACAGCCAGAGTGACTAAGGGCAGCTGTTTAATGCTTCTGCCTCAGTCTCTCCATTACCCCACTGCCTTCAGAGTGGGAACAGACTACCAGAAAAGGGCCATGCCGTGCCTGACGAACAGTAGAAATGTAGCTTTCAGCCTTGGGGATTCCACCTAGGGCCCTCCATGAGCTCTCATATGAGCCTCACCCCCTAGGTGAGAAAATTAAGGCTTGTGAATCAAAATACAGTTAAAAGAAAATACTTTTGACCAGTATATGTGAACATTGGTAGACATCAAAGTTATTTTTGGGAGAAAAATGCCAGTCACAGAACCGTAACCACTGTAGGACATGACCCGATGAGAAGTCACCAACAGCCACTTTGGCAGTGCCCCAACTCTCACACAGGCAGAGTTTGTTTTCCCAGTCCCTCTTACAGTGCTGTGTGGCCAAGGAGCGATTGTAATCAGTGCAATGTATGTGGAGGAGGCTAGGTGGACTTTGAAGGGCTGCTTTTTTCCCTTCTCATGGCACAGAATCCAAACATGAGGGCTCTAGAGCCAGGAGGTTATTCAGTAAGAATAGAGAGTCAAGCTGGGCAATGTCATGTATCTGTCACCCCAGCCCCTCAGGAGGCTGAGGCAGGTGGATTGCACATTCAAGGCCAGCCTGGGCTACATAGTAAGTCCAAGGCCATTCTGAACTAGAGACCCTGTTCCGTTTTTGTTGTTTTTTTTTTTGGTAAGGGGGAGGGTACCAGGAATAAAACTCAGGACCTTGAGCTTACCAGGCAGACACATGTGCTGCTGAGCTACATGCCTGGCCCCCCTGTTTCAAACAAAACAAACAAGTACATAAAAGAATTTTTTAAAATGGACAGGGCAGCAGTACTAAAAAGTCCGAATCCTGGGCCTGTGGAACTACAAATCAGGTGCATAGCACAGTGTCTGGCACTGGGGAAAGAGGACTGGCAAGGGCATTTCACCACCACCAAAGGAAGCAGATGTCAATACTCACAGTGGCCAACTCCCATGGCTCCATAATGATTAGACACAGCAATGAGGTCATACACGTAAGGCCGGGCTGACGGGTCACAGACAAACTCGGACATGTTCAGAGCTCTGAGCACAACACAAGAACAACTCTTAGATATGTTAAAATGAGGTAAGAGTAATCCAGCAATTCCTTTCAACCAACAAGCTCTGACACAGGGAGGCACTCAAAAACCTATTTAGGAATAAAATAAATGAACAAGCAGGCATAGCAGTGCACGCCTATAATCTCAGTGACTCATAGGCTAAGGCAGGAAAATCTCAAATTAGAGGCCAACCTGGGCAACTTAGCGAAACCCCGTCTCGGAATAAAATAAAGGGGTGGGGATGTTGCTCAGTGGTAGAATGCCTACAAAGTCCTGGTCCGTTATGATAAAAACAAAAACAGACCACTGGGGCCTGTGGTCTGACCAATGACATCTTCAGGCCTGACACTAAGGCCACCTCCTGTGTAACTGCAATGGCAAACCAGACGGGGAGGTAAGGGCCTGGAGTTAGGAACTTGGTAAGAATGGCTGTTACTAACCATTACAAATGGTGCTGCCTGGATTTAAATACCAAAATAGGGCCCCATTAAACTTTTTTCTTTTGTGGATTCAGTTTTTATCTTCGTTAATTTGCCTAGTTGTTCTATTTGTGACAGTGGTGTACTGAGGTCCCTCATTACAACTGTATTAGTGCTTATTTGATTTTTCACGCGTTAGTATTTGCTTTATACAGTTGAGTGCGCTGGTATTTGGTGATATATTTATGATCGCTATTTTTTCCTCTTAGATTGCTCCCCTTACAAGGATGTATTGACTCTCCCTTAATCAGTCTTGACTTGAAATCCACTTTTAAGTGTCTGCAAACAGAATAGCTACCTCTGCTTTTTTTCTGAGTTGGAATGGAATAGTGTTTTCTGTCCTTTGACTTTCAGTCTGAGTTTCTTTTTGAATTAAATTTGTTTCTTGTATGCAGCATATCATTGGATCTTGCTTCTTGATCCATTCTGACAGTTTGTTTCCTCTGACTGGCAAATTGAGACCATTAACATTGATGGTTGTAACTGTTATATTGACTTATTCTTGTCACGGTATTTTCCTGTTGACTCCCTTTTCCTCCCCTCTGTTTGGCCGCTTTCCTTATGGTGGATTCATTGTTGGGGTTCATGAGGATGTGGTCTTCATTATCTCTTTCTAGAATGTCCTTCAGAACATTTTGGAGTGCTAGTTTGGTAGTCATGGATTTCTTCAGGTGTTGTCATGGAAGTATCTTATACCTCCATTAATTTTAAAAGGTAAGTTTTTGGGGGTACATCAATGTAGGACAGAGGTTGTTTTCTTTTAGGGCTTGAACTGCTTCACTCCAAACTCTCCTTAATTTGACAGGGTTTATGTTGAAACGTGTGCCGTGACTTTGATGTGCTTCCCTTTATAGGTGATATGTTTCTTTATTCTTTAACAGTTTTTTATATTCTGCTGTTGGGTTGAATTTCTGGAATTTTGACTGTTATATTCCTTGATGTAGATTTGTTTTGACCATGGCTAGTTGGAGTTCTATATGCTTCACTTACCTGTATGTCAAATTCTTTTTCCTTACTTGAGGAGTTTTCTGCAATTACTTCTGGAAAAGTTTTTTTTTTAATGTTATCTGTGCTATTTCCTGTTTTTTCATTGACTCTGACCAATCTTATGTTATTCTTCTTTGTATCATCTAGCAAAGAAGACTGATTTTTCATTGTCTCTTGCTATTTTTAAGAACTCTTTCTTTTCATGACCACTAATTGCAATCCTGTGTTCTCGATATGATATTCTGTGCTCACACTGGCTCATTCTGTTGCATATATTTTCAACAGAATTTTTAATCTCTTGAATATGCTTGAATCTGTTTCATGGATTCCATTTCTTTCCAATGTTGGATGCTCAGTTTCCATTTTTCTTTTTTTTTTTTTTTGTGGCACCGGGGATCAAACTCACAACCTCACGCTTGCCAAGCAGGTGCTTAGGTCGCTGGGCTAAATCCCCAGCCCTTGTCTCTTTGAGACAGGGTCTCACTATGCCATTCAGGTTGGCCTTGAGCTCACTTTGTAGCCTGGGCTGGTCTCGAACTCACAACAAGCCTCCTGTCTTGGCCTCCCGAATGCTAAGATTACAGGCATGTGCCACCAGGCCTGGCTCTCACAGTTTCCATTTTTCTAAGCTCCGTTTTTTTTTTTTTTTTTTGGTACCAAGAATTGAACTCAGGACCTTGCGCTTGCCAGGCAGGCACTCCTCTATTTTTTAAATCTGTATCTGCTCTAAAGTCACTACCCATGTCTTTTATTATGGTACCATCTCTGTGGTTATCTGAGAAATTATTTCTCATTTGATTTTTTCTAGAACTCATTCATCGGCTTGGTTACTTCTGCTTCTGAACTGCTCCAGCTCATTACCCCCTGGGTTTGCCTTTGGTGAGCTGGAAGTCTGGGGCTGCATCGTGCCTAAGTGTCTTCTCATTTTCTTTTTCCCCTGGTATTAGGAATCGAACTCAGGACCTCACACATGCCAGGCAGGTGCTGTGCCACTGAGCTATATCCCCAGCTACCCCACCTTTTCCAAATTCCTGGGTTGATGCTTATAATTTGGTTATGGCAAGCAGCTTCATTGCTAGTGTTGGGGACCGCAAATTCACAATGGCTAATTTTGCATACTTCCCTAAGAGATAAAATGGAGGCTTGGGATTATCGGTACCACCCATCTGAGATTTTCCACTGACTCTTCTTAGCATATGATCATCTACACCCTCTTGAGTCATCCCAGGATTATACTCCAGGACAAGATCCTTCTTAGCATATGATCATCTATACCCTCTTGAGTCATCCCAGGATTATACTTGCCCATAGTCAAACCTCTGAGGCTTCTGCCAAATTGGAATCTTTCCCTTGCTCTGCCTATCACTGTATACACCCTTAAATAGTGTCTGTTTAGGAGTGTGAGGAGGAGGAACCATCAGGAGACTTTGACTTCCCAGCCATTCATATATAACTAAACTTGTCTGGTTTTTTTTTTTTTTTCACTGTACCCTTAACACAGACAAGTTGGGACTCTTCGCAGGGTCCTCAATAGCTAGTATTCAGAACCCTCAGGAAATGACTAATTCTCAGAACTGTCTTTCAGGTGTTTGTTTTTGGATTAGGAGTCTGTTGCAAGATCCTACCTCTTGGGCCAGGGATACAGCTCAGCAGCATAACACCTGCCTGACAAGCACAAAGTCCTAAATTCAATTCCCTGTACCCCCCCCCAAAAAAAATCCTACCTCTTCAATTTATTGAGGATGAGAAGTTTCTATCTATGTTGCTCAGCCCCTGGTCCTTTGGCACTGGTCTGTAGTATTTTTTTATGATCATTAGGCAAGTTCAGTCTTGGCATACCAGGAAGGACAACTGATTAGAACAATTACATCAACTTGGCTAAAGTAATAACAATAGTACACAACAATAGTAATAACAATACTACAATCAGTAATAATAGCATCAAGCACAGCCTACAAAATGACAAACTATGTAACTATTAATTTGTCACCCCTAATTGTATGAATTAGATTTGTCTAAAACAAACCAGAAGATTGTATTCAGTAAACAAACCCTCAGTATGGATTTTACCTCAGGGGAGAAAATTTAAAAGGGGTGGGGAAAAAATAAGGAAATACAACAGGAAGAGATTAGAAGCAAGGGTAGAGAACAAAGTAAGACTACAAAAACTTTAGGAAACTGGTACAGAAGACAGCAGGGAAAGAGGAGGAGGAGGAAATAAAAACAAGAACAGGACACCAACAAAAAACTAGAAATAATGTTCACATTTGTACAAAAATGAGAATAAACAAGATAAAAACAAAAAGAAAACCAAGGAAAAAAAAGAAATTAAGAAAAAAATTGTCCACTTCAAGGCATGTCTTTGCAGTCACTGGTAGACAAAGTGGGCCGAGTCCAGATCCATGTTGATTAATCCCAGCAAGCCAGCACCTTTAGTTCCACTGATGTTCAGGCTGGTTTCTGGCTGTGAGGCTGGAACCGATTTGCTTAGTCTACAACGTTCCTTGAGCCTCCTGCAGGTTTGAGCTTGGCTCCTTGACCTCCTGTAGACTTGAACTCAGTTCCATCTAATCCTGATAGTAGGAGCCACTAGACGGAGCCAGCCTGCAGCTGCTCTGAGTTTCAAGCTCAGTGGGCCCCGCTTCAAGATGACTACCTACCAACTGCCCTCTCCCAGAGGATGTCTGAACCTAAATAACTCACCAGCCACTGCAGTCTGCTGTGTCCTCTGCACCATTGTTCCACTGATGCCTTGCTCCACAGAGGCCTCTCAGATTGCTAGTAGTCACCATGCATCTGCAGGTTCAAGCCACCCTTCCCACACAGAGTCAAGGTTCAGGGACAAAGCGCTGCTTGCCATCTCCCTCTTCTGTGGCGAGTTCTCTTTCTTCATCTCCCCATGGGCTTCAATGGTGGTACATCTTCAGTCTTAAATAGTACTGTTGTTCAGCTAATGAGTGATGCAGACACACATCTAGAGCAGAAGCAGGTACCACCCACTTTTCTCCTTCTCTTCTTCATGTTGCTATAATCCAGCCTCTGGACACCAATCTCGGGAGAGCCTCTTTCTCTGCTGTTCAGTACTCCACCATCTTCCCAGAAGTACCTCCAATGAATCTTTTTTTTTTTTTAAAGGGACTCACTCTGTAATTTAGGCTGGCCTTGAGATCACTGTGTAGCTGAGGTTGGCCTCCAACTTGCTGCAATCCTCCTGCCTCAACCTCCCGAGTGCTAAGATTACAGGCATGCAACACCACACTTGGCTAGAAAGCTTCTTTTCCTATAATATTCTTACTTATTTCATTTTTCTTGGGACAGGAACTTGCTAACTGCCCAAAGCTGTCTTAAGCTTTTTGGCTCAAATGATCCTCCTGCCTCAGTCTCCCAACTACCTGGGCTTATTATAGATAGCTGGGACTGCACTGCACCTGGCTTACATTCTATTTGGAAAATTTCAAACATAAAGAAAAGGGAAAAGTTTTTACAAAAAATATTCACTACATATCATTAACATTGTTGCTGTATTCCATGTTATCTATTCACTTCCCATAAGAATCTTGAAATCCGTATTTTGTGGGGAACTCCTACTTGGCTGGCTTACATTCCTATCTTAGTTACAGTCTGTATCCTGGGGCCTGACGGGATCTAAGGGACCTGAGCAGAGAGCCAGTGCCAGTCACTCCCTCAGGGACACCACCGTGGAGGTCTGCACCCCACCTACTGCCCATCAAAATCTCAGTTCTTTGCAGCAGAGTTGTGCCTGTGCTGGCCTTTGAAGGGCAGGCTGCCTGGGACTAGTGACAGGCAGGAAAAGCAGGACAGTGGAGGGTACTGGCAGTGACAGAAATGGCTGGTAGCACACCAAGCCAGGGAAGGGCTTCTACAGGAGTCCACCCTAACCCCAGAAGGCTGAAGGCTGGGTTGCCACAGCAAAGCCCACCTCTCAGAGCATGGCACACAGATGGCAAACTTCTCAGCTGATCAGGGACCCACCTGACTGGGAATTCCACAACTGTGTCAAGCTTATCCCTCCAGTATCTGTTGTAGGAGAAACGTTTGAGATGGACCACCAGAATCTTAGGCAACGACCACAGGTCAAACTTCTTTGTGGCCTGCTGGTGCTTCTTACAGTTGGGACAGTACCTGAAGAGAAAAGAGAGGCAGCCAGTGACATATGGTCAAGAGGCACAACCACAACATCACACCCTCTCAGGCAGGAATCACAATTTCCAGGTAGCAACCTGCCATCAGTCCAGTGATGGCTGTCTTGGTCTGGAACACACATCCCACACAGGAGGACTGTTGGGGCAGGGCTGGTGTTTCAGAAGTGACATGTCCACACAGGTCCCATTCAACCCAGCTATTCCCCTTCTGGGTATGTTTTTTTTTTTTTTTTTGCGGCACCGGGAATCGAACTCACGACCTTGAGCTTGCCAGGCAGGTGCTTAGGCCACTGAGCTAAATCCCTGGCTCTTCCTTCTGGGTATCTTTCCAAAAGAATTAAAAACATTATACCACAGCAATATATGTGCACCTATGTTTACAGCAGCAAAATTTGTAATAACTAGATCTTAGAAACAATCTAAATGCCCATCGACTGAGGAATGGATAAAAAAGATGTGATATTTTTATACAATGGAGTACTACTCAGCCATAAAGGATAAACTAGAGACTTTTATAGGTAAATGAATGCTACTTGAGACCATACTCATAAGTGAAACAAGACACACATGATGTGTAACATGGTGTTGTCTCACTAGTAAAAAGCTGAATATGTGTATGTATATGTATGTATATAAAAAAACTAGTTAAGACAGTTATACTATTGATTTCTCTGAGTTCACTGAAGAGAAAGATTTGAGCTGGTATTGTTCAGACAACTGAGTGCAGATGTGCTATGGATGAATGATTTGGCAATGACAGTGCACAATGTATGTACCACTGTTGTCCCCTGATTGACATGTTTTGAAATTTTGTTTTTTTTTTTTTCTTCTCCTTGAAATAAAATGGATTTGGAAAAAAAAAAAGTGACATGTGCAAGGACAAGGGAGTCACTCGTAGAGCGTGCAGTCTGTGAAGCCGAGGAACTCTATACCAGGGGTCGTGCTCGCCGAGGGTCTCCATGGTGGTGAAAAGCTCGATGCAGTCTCGCAGAGCCACTGAGGTCTTTTTCTTCTTCTGAGGCTGCACCATGCTCATGTGTTTCTCATAGGCCTGTGGAGACAAAGAGCTATGTTCAGCTGGAGAAAACTGATCTTCCCAGCTCAAAACATGGCCTACCAAGGAGCACCACTGGTCAAACTAGTCCCTGAAGCCTCTCAGAATAAAATGACAAAATCTTGGGTGTTTTTCATCTTCAGTCTCATTTATGTTTTGTAGTACTGAGGACTGAACTCAGGGTTTTTGGACTGGGTTACATGCTCAGTCCTTTTATTTTTTAAGACAAAGTCTCACTGTGTAGTTAAGGCTGCCCTCAAATTTGTGATCTTCCTACCCCCGCCCCCTGAGTCCATCTTCAGTCTTAAACAGTACTGTTGTTCAGCTCATGAGTGATGCAGGCACACATCTAGAGCAGAAGCAGGTACTACCAATGACCATAAACCCCATTCAACATACCTCAGATTCCTGTTCATCATAGTAAAGGCTCCGGGTTTCACTGTCCCAGTCGATGGCCAGTGTGGATCGAGCTGCAGATGGGACCACAGTGTCACCCATTACAGAATGGCCAGCAGGAGAGCCTCTTTGAGTGACCAAAATAGGCACCATGCTCAGACAGCACCAACCATACCTGCTCATCCACTAGCAGCTACTGCCAAGAGTGGTGCCTTGGCCAGCGGGGTCCCAGTCCCAGCCACAAAAGCCTTTAACAAAGACTTCCTCAGAGCTCCCCATGGAGCTCCAAGGCACGAAGTATCCAGAATTCCAGCAGGGCACAGTCAAGATGGAGTGGGGACCAGATTCACCTCTTAGCTTAAATCACAAGAAAGCCTGACAAGAGTGCATGTATGTGTGTGTGTGTGTGTGTGTGTGTGTGTGTGTGTGTGCGCGTGCGTGCGCGCGCATGCACATGTATGCAGGCCTCTTCCAGGACCACAGAACTTGACAATAACTGAAAGCTATATTTATTTAATCTGTGGGTGGGGATTGGACCCAGGGCCTTTGTACTATACTGCCACTCCTTCTTTTTATTCTGAGATAGGGTCTGGCTAAGTCACTAAGCTGCCCTGGTTGGGCTTGAACTTTGAGACCCTTCAGTCTCAGCCTCCTAAAGTGCTGCTATTTCAGGAGTATGTCACCACACCCAGCTTTCCATATTTTTATGGAACAAAAAGTTACATACAGGCATTCTCATAAGTGAAATAAATCTAGGGCAGCCACAAGAAGTATCCCTGACCCAAAGCAAAGGTTCTACAGAGCAGTGAAGGTGGAGGGAGAACTGCTTACTGCCAGGTCACAGCAAAGAGCCTTGAGGGGGCGGCATGCCTCAACAGTCCACAGAGGGCTAACGGTGACAAGTCACACAGGTGACTGCTCCTGCAGCCACAGGGAGACTGTGAACCCTAAAGCAGTGAGTGTTGAAGGTGAGGACTTGCAAACAGATCCAGAGTCCCCACAGCTTAGATTGAAAGGTCAGGGATGTGCTTACAGTTGAGTTTGAGTAGTTTCCCATCAGTTGCAAGTGAATTTATGTCAGCGGTTCCATATGAGTTCACAAGACTGAAGGTGAAAAGCCTTCTCAGACAAGGCTGGCCCTTGACCTTCTTTTGAGTGACCTCACTGGGGTCACCTCCCAGGTTGTCCTCCCCAGTGCCTTCTGGCTCTGAAATCTGCCCTTTGCCTTCATCCTGATGCTCCATTTCTTCTTCATCATCTCCTGAAACACAAATAAAAAACAATGTACAGTGGTACCTCAGTCCATAAACACTTTGCTTGTGAACAATTTGGTTTATAAATAAAAGTGCTTGGCAAAATTCTTTGTTTGCAAACTCTGGCAAACACAACCAAGGTCATCTTTCCCACATAAACACAAAAACACAGTCATCTTTCCCAAAACAGTGGAACAAATTAAGTTCGTGAACTGAGATACCATTTAAATATTAAACATTTTAATACCTGATGTTTCCTTCCAGATTTTGCACTATGTGGGACACCCTTTATATTTGCCAGATACTCAAGGTTACAGGTGACCCTTGAGGGAGAGTGGGACGGAGATAAGACAGGCAGAGTAAGCACTGCTATTCCCAGTGAGAAAGCAGTCCCAGAGCTTAAATGGTCTCCCAGAGCAAAGTGACCTTGCATCTCCATCCTAAGCAGACCACACTCTCTGGTGTCTGTGGGATTTCATACCACATGGCCTCACTCTTGATGTCATCATTAGATTCACAGAGAAAAGGACTACAGTGAGACAGACACTCAATGCTCAGGGAGACAGTCTGCTAAAAAATGTCTCAAAATAAAACCAGGAAAAGGGTGGGGATGTAGATCAATAATAAAGTGCTTGCCTACCATGATCAAGACGCTGGGTCCCATCTCCAGCATCGCATACACATATAGTAAGTCACTTTCCAAGTTTCACAATGAATAAAAATATGAAGTAGAAACATTCAGTTCCTCCAGAAAGATATGCTAAATGCTTAAAATGGAGCCTTGTGGCATTTTCCTTTCATTTCTTTCCTTTCTGTTTTGTTTTCTTGAGACAGGGTCTTGTCACGTAGCCTGTACTGGTTTTGACTTGTAATCCTGTCTCAGCCTCTTGTACTGGAATTACAGGTGGCTGTTTTTGTTTTGTTAATATGGTCATTATTATTATTACTATTATTATCATTATTTTGGTTTTGAGACAGGGTCCTGTTTTGTAATGCAGGCTGGCCCTGAACTCACTGTTGCCCAGGCTGTTGCTCAAATTTGCAGTGATCCTCCTGCCTCAGCCTCCCAAGTGCTGGGATTATGGGCATGCACGACCACATGTGGCTCTGTGGTCATTTTTTTTTTTTTTTGTGGCACCGGGGATTGAACTCACGACCTTGCGCTTGCCGGGCAGGTGCTTAGATCGCTGATCTAGATCCCCAGCCCTCTGTGGTCATTTTTAACATCAATTCTCACTTTCTAGGACTGTGCATGTCTTAGAGATATCTGAGGAATTTGCAATTGAGACATTACAACACTAACTCAGAGGTCCTTTATGGATTTTTTGCGTGTGATACTGGGGACTGAATCCATTAAGTTACATCCCCAGACCTTTATTTTTTATTTTCAGATGTTGTTTTACAAAGTTGCTGTCCAGGCTGGGCTCAAACTTGTGATCCTTCTATTTTAACCTCCCAGAGTGCTGGATTAGAGGCTTGCACTACCGTGCCCAGCTTCACTTTTGATTTTACAGGCAAAAGTCATCGAGTTACCCACATTCACAAAAGAAGAGTAACCACTGCACTGTAAATCAGACATGGTCCCTTGGTCAAGGATGGACTCGCCAGCACCCAGCCACAGGGGAGAACAAAGCCTCTGGGTTTCCGGTAACAAGCCCACTGTACTGCTTTTCCGATCACAACTTCCTTCCCTCTCACAGCAACAGTTGCCTGGGGTCAGGCACCACATGTAGCTTCCTAGTGAGATAAAAGGAAAGCCCAGGAAAGCCTGTCTCCACCTTCCTACTGAATGGCCAGGAATCTGTTCTCCCTAGGGACTGAAGGCTCACCAAACATGCTAGGCAGCACTTAAGGGCCAAGATAACAGCTTTGCCAAAAGGAATCAGGTCACAGAGTCAGACATATGCTAGGCAACCACCCATTTGATAATCCAGACAGGTGAACATTCAAATCTTGACTCTGCTTCCTGACCTCAGGCAAGTCACTTAATCCCTCACGGCTCAGTGTGCTTGGCGTAAGACCCAGCCTATGTGAGCCGGCTGGAGGCCAGCAGCACAGAGAGCTGCTCCTGCAGGCAGAGCCCCCAGCCTCCCTCTCCCAGGTGTCTCAGGTGCTGCAGTTGATCCCAGCCCCACAGCATGGCCAGCACTCACCTTCACAGCTGCCCCTGGAGCCATTGCAGGCCCCAGGCTCCAAGGGCGAGCTGCAAAACTCGTCAGGCAAAGGTTGCTTTATATAGCGGCTTACAAAATATGAAAGAAAGGACTGTTAGTTTTAACATTTTACTATTTTTCTCCACTATGCAGCTAAGAAGTACTTCATAACTTATTTTCAGCTATTCACAAAGCAATTTATGTACATAAAAGTGCTTTTAAAATCATGTAATGATTCAATACTTTTAAGAAACTAAGAGGAACTTGAGAGCAGATGTTTAACCTGTCAAGCTACTGAACACTCCAGGAAAGAGTGCTTCAAATCTTCTACGAATGCCATGTTGCACCCTCATTTCTAACTTGCTCTCAGCTGGTCGGCATGGGGGCACATGCCTATGATCTCAGCTATTCAGGAATCCAAAGCAGGAGGATCAAAAGTTTGGGGCCAATCTGGGCAATTTAATGAGACCCTGTCTCAAAATAAAATTTTTAAATGAGGTGTGATGGTGCATGCCTATAATCTAAGCACTCTGGGAAGCTGGGGAAGGAGGACTGCAAGTTCGAGCCCAGCCTGGGAAAACACAGTGAGATCTTGTCTCAAAATAAAAGAATGTTTAAAAAGGGTTGCCGGTACAGTTTAAAAAGGGTTGCTGCTGGATTAATTCCCCAGTACCAGGTGGACATACATACACACATACATAAATAAATAACATTGTTAAACAGAACTAGGATGTAGCTCAGTGATAGCACTTGCCTAGGATGTGTTTGATCCCAAACACTGAAAACAAACAAGAAATCATATATATATATATATATATATATATATATATTTTTTTTTTTTTTTTTTTGTGGCACCAGAGATTGAACTCATGACCTTGTGCTTGCCAGGCAGGCACTTAGGCCACTGAGCTAGATCCCTGGCCCTTGTCTTTTTGAGACAGGGTCTCACTAGGCCGTTCAGGCTGGCCTTGAGCTCACTTTGTAGCCCAGGCTGGTCTCGAACTCACAACGATCCTCCTGTCTCAGCCTCCCGAGTGCTGGGATTACAGGCGTGAGCCACCATGCCCAGCTGAAATCCCTTGTATTCCAGCAACAGAACTACAATGAGGTACATCAGATACAATTGTCATCTCCTTTCCCCCCAGTTCTGGGGACTGAAGTAGGGCCTTGCACTAAACATCATCTTCAGCCCTTCTTATGTTTTAAGCTGCCCAGGCTCAACTCAAACTTGCCATACTCCTGCCTCAGCCTCCTAAGTAGGTACGTGCCACTGCACCTGACTCCAGAGATAGAATTTAAAATACTGGCCTTCTGAACACAGGGGACTGAGGAGAGGCCTGGTGCCCAGGGTAACAACACCTAAGTGACACCTGTCCTGTCCACCTACAGATCAGCACAGCTGTACTTAAGTGACAAAAATCATATATACTTAAGGGGTACAACATGATTTTTTGAGATGCAAATTAAGTTGTGAGTAAAAAAAAAAGTTGTGAAATGATTGCAATAACCAAGTCAATTAATATAGCTATCACTTCATACACTTACAGAAAAATTTTTTTTTTTTGGTACTGGGGATCAAACTCATGGCCTAGTACTTGCCAGGCAGGCACTTACGTCACTGAGCTAGATCCCCAGCCCTTGTCTTTTTGAGACAGGGTCTCACTATGCCGTTCAGGCTGGCCTTGAGCTCACTTTGTAGCCCAGGCTGGTCTCAAACTCACAAGGATCCTCCTGTCTCAGCCTCCCGAGGGCTGGGATTACACGAGTGTACCACCACACCCAGCTACTTACAGAAATTCTTAATTTTCTCTTTCTAGAAACATTTTATAAGAGTACAAGTCAAATAATACCTTTTTTTTTTTTTGAAAAAGTGCCTCACTATATAGTTCAAACTGACTTTGAATTCACTCACTATGCAGCCCAAACTAGACTCAAACTCAGGGAATCCTTGTGTCTCAGCATCCAGAGTGGTGACATTATAGGAGTGCACCACCAAACAAGGCCCAAAAATACTCATAACAAAAAGAATGCGCTCAGGATCTCACTCCCTGAGAGATAAAGTGTTAAGTGAATACCAGTCTAGATTTTTTTTTTTTCCTCCAGTTCTGGGAAGGAAATCCAGGGCCTTGTTACTGGACTATACTCACAGCCCTTCTTAAAAATTACATATATATATCTTTAAATATATATATCTTTAAATAAATATACATATAAAAACTTTTGTTTTAAATTTGGATGACACAGGGTCTCACTACTTCACTAAACCAGTAAGTAGCCCAGGATAAAGCTGTGATCCTCCTGCTTCAGCATTCCAGAATGGTGCTAGGATTCATAGGCATGCACCACCACTACCAGTTTAGACAGTATCTTTCTTTCTTGTTTCTTGGATTTTTTGAGACAAGGTCTCACTATGTAGTCCAGGCTGGCCTTGAACTCACAGCAATCCTCCTGCCTAAGCCTCTCAAGTGCTGGGATTACAGTCATGCACCACCAAGCTCGGCACTGATTTCTTGACTATCGCTATACATAAATGCATTTTAAAAAATAAAAAACTGGTAATCCCACATATATAATTTTTTAACCTGCTGTTTCACTTAATGTAATAGCTTTTTAGCTCAATAAATTAATGTTGATATTGTGATCTCTTAATAACTTTCCCCATTACCTACCTTTATATTCCCTCCTTCCCTCCTCCTATTCCCTCTTATCTAATGATAGTCTCCTTTATACATTCATGTGATCTCTTTCAGATCCCACGTATCAGGGACAGCATGTGAAATGTGCCTTTCCCAGTCTGGTTTATCCCTTGCAGAGGTGAGCGCCTGGGCACACAGACCCTCTGTAGGGATACTACTTTTGGTCTTTCTGGAGTTTTTTTTTTTTTTTTTTGTACTAGGGGTTGAACCCAGGGGCTTCACAAAGATTTACATCCCTAGTCTGTCTGTGTGTCTGTTTGTTTGTTTATTATTTATTTTCTGTTTTTCTGAGACAGGGTCTCACTATGTAGTTCAGGTGGGCCTTGAACTAACTTTGTAGCTCAGGTTGACCTTGAGCTAGCAGTAATCCTCCTGCCTTAGCCTTCTAAGTGCTGGGATTACAGGCATGTGCCACATCTGGCTTATTTCTTATTTTGAGATGACGTCTCACTGAGTAACCTGGGCTGGGTAAAACTCATGGTCCTCCTGCCTCAGTACCCCAGAGTGTGTGCTCCATAGTACCCAGACCACCAGGCTTATCTTGATCTCATGTGACAACCCAACTGTGTTCCTGCTACCAACCTGATGCGATCACAAACAGTCTGGTACAAAGACTCCAGTGTCAGCTTGTGCTTAGGGATGGACACCAACAGTGGCTGTCCATAAAGCACTGCCCCAGAGGAAGTGCCTGTCGGCCTGGACTTTCTTTCCCTGAAGTAGACTGGAAGCGTGACACACTCTGAGCCATCTGCGGAGGTGCTGCAGACTTCATACCTGCAATCACAGAAGGGGGCTCCTTTAGCAGTTGGTCCCCAGGAATAAAGAGACCTGAGAGAGCTGCACTGAGAGAGGGAAAGACTACAATTACTAGGACAGAGCATCCTTGGCAGAAGAGGTAGACACGCCATTGTCGAGGCAATTCCAGAGGAATGTGGTAGAGGATCATCATCAGTACAATGTGAACCTACACAACCTAGGCCAGGATTAACTATGATGCTTCTTCATCACTGCCTCATATCTGGGCCTTCAACTGAGATTCAACAGAGATGACAGCTATCACTTGGATCATCCCAAGTCCTGGCCACCAAGTTCATCTTTAGTCACCAAAGAGCTCAATGTTCTGGGTTTGTTTTTTAGACAGGATCTCAGTAAGTTTTTCAAGCTGGTCTTGAAGTCACTATGTAACCCATGCTGGTCTCAAACTCCTGTTGGTCCTCCTGCCTCAGGCTCCTGAGTGCTAGGATTACAGGTGTGCAGTGGCACATCTACCTTCAGAGCTCAACCTTTGTTAAAATTGTATTTTAGTCCTCTTCCCCTCCTCTTCCCTTTCGACCTTTTTTCTCCTCCCCATTTATAAAACCTCAGTATCCATTTTTTTCCTTTGATTCTTTTCTCCCCCTTAAATCCCCACCCCAACTGTGATCCAAAATAAACTTTTCCTCCCTAAACTTGTGGATGTCAGGCATTTTGTCTAGGCAAAGAGAAAGCTT